>JABFPJ010001786.1:0-23091 GCA_022817425.1 Gryon sp. ZL-2020 | reverse complement strand
ACAAAAAATTTCCGTTTTTACTATGGAAATATCAGTTTTCTGCAAAGAAAAATCCTTTACTACGACGGAAATTTCGGGGTCAGATTTCCTGGCAATTCCATACAGTTTTTTCTTCAACGGAATTGCCTGGAACTTTTAATGTGGGGCAGGAAAGCGGGCGATACCACCTTGCGTGATCATTCATCAATTCGAACTGTCGATTGCTCGCAAACTGCAAGCAAGTCGACTCATCACAATGAGCGAAAGATCTGCGCGTACCGATAGTCAAATTTCGGAATTTTTTCAGGCAAGCGCGTCAAAATGAATAAAATGAAACCAAATCCACTTTTATCTTAGAAATAAAATAAATTACGAAATTTGAAGTCATCACAATCGCCAACACGACAAATTATAAAAATTTTATAAATTGTGAAAAATGCATTATTTTCTATGGAAGTATTGAAATTTCTTGTGATGCTTTGTAATGTATTTTTATTTTATTATTTTTTTTTTCCACAAAAATCAATGCCTCTGATTTGTTTCATTCAAATAGGCTGAATACATGTAATAACACCATCCTTGTGTCCTTCTTAATTGTTAATTTTATAAGCATTTCTGATATGTTATTTTAATGGCGTTTAAGGCACGTTTACCCAGAGATGGCCAAATGTAATTACTTAATTACTTATACGAAATGTGAGTTATAATTGTAAATTGTGATTTGTAAGAACAAATGAGAAATTTGTTGTTATTCTGCATATTATAAAATTACATTATCGAATAATTTCATTTCTGATTTTAGTTTTGTCAAATTTGTAGATATAACTTAATTCTATACATCAAAGTAATGGTTAATTCAATTACTTTCAGAATTAAAATTTTATATCTTTCTAATTTTTCACCAATATCGACTACATTTTTCAATGTAGTATTGCTATATATAATATTTAGTATAAATGTAATTTAATTGAGTAACGATCTTGCTAATCTCTGCGCTTACCCTATTTAAAATAAAGTATTCAAAATAATTTTTCTTAATTTAAATAATATTATTCTTAATTTAAATAACATTATGAAGAAAATGTAATATTTTGAAGTTTCGCGCTAATTTAATATTGAAACATTCATATAGCATGTTCGGGATAGTGGATAGATTCAATCTACCAGGTTAGACTAAATAAATAATCAGATCGGACTCATGTTTGATTAAATAATTTATGGATTATTTAGTGACATTACTAAATTGTCACTAAATAATCTAGTCGAATATAAGTTCGATTATATTATTTGTTTGATCTAACCTGGTAGATTGAATCTACCTACTATCCCGAACATGCCATTAGAGTGGAGAATGAGTGATGGATGTATCGATGTGGGTGCGCATTTGTGCCCTGATTAAACGTTCATTGAAATTCATAAAACAATTTTATTTTATAGATTTACAACAGAAAATACTTAAAAGGTATACAAAATTTCATAAGCTTGATTGGCCGAACGGAGATTGACTCATCTCGCTTCACTCGGTTAGCCAATCCCCGTTCGGCAGCACAATGAGGTACTTTTTACCCCTAGTAGCGAAAATATCTATTTCTATTTAAAATGTTCTTACTTAAACAAATACTCACTGAATATAAAGGAAAGTAATGAAAGGTTTTTACAATATAAAAAAATATGGTAATTATTACCTTTAGCTCCTAATATAAAAATACAATAACGTTTTTATATATTTTAATGTTATAAAAATATATATATTTTTTTTTTTTGCTAAGAAACACTTATTATTACTTTAATTATCAGTTAAATTTCGAAATATTTCCGAATTAGTTTCATCAAGAAATAGGCACTTAAAAATGTCGTTAAAAAAGTCAGGATAATATTCACAGGCCCGCTGACAATCTGGCATAAAATTGACTTCTAAGATTTGCGGATTAATATCATTTCTCCTCCACTCGAGTATCAAATCAATTGCATACATTGCTCGACTCTGACGACATTCTGGAATACCTTTTGGTGGACTTTTCAAAGTCGCAGCTTCAAATAGTTCTTTGAATGTCGTTAAAATTGTCGGCTCCACTTTTGAATTCCACTCGAAATCAGGGTACTGTTTATTCCATTCCGTCACAAATTGTGAACACTTCATGTGATACAATTGCGCTTCATTGCTATAATTCATCACCGTAAAATGCTTCTCATAATCATCAAAGTCTCTTAACTCAAAAGGCTTATTTGCAAATCTAACGAAAAAGTTGGAATAAGCATAAGCACACAGAGGTCTGACACTCTTTAACAGAACAACATATCTAACATCAAATTTAACAGAGCCAAATTCCGGTCGACAGTAAAGAACCGGATGTGTAACATACTTCTGGACAATTTTTGGACCAGAAGAAGGCAGCCTCAAAATGTGAAACAGATTATCTGTTATGTGCATGTCCAATCCCCTAGCCAAGTTCCAAGGTTTACAGATCCAATGGTTGTCTAAACCTTTTATCCGACGTTGTTCAAAGTAAGCAACAAACTGTACCAACTCGGTGACCAAATTATAGGTCGTTGGAAACCAAGAAGGAAAAGTTTCTAAAGTCTCCAAGTCCACGGACCTGTTGTTTGTCAGTCTTCGACAAACTATAGCCAACAAATCTTTCACTGTCAATACACTTTCACAGGGAAATTGATTGATATAAACCTCATGACCGTCTTCATTCAGCCTCTTATAATCTTGAAAGTGGTCAGTCATCCAAAGAACATCCGCCTCAACTACATTGTCTATAATTTCAAACCTCCGATCTGTCAGGTACTTGTTCACATAGCTATACTGACTAAATACTCGAATCTTTTCTTTTTTCGACAGATTATTTTCAATTCCGACATTGTCCACGTTTGGAAGAGTTTCTGTACGTCGACCCCCTAAAAAGTACGATTCCTCAGGTTCAATGTGTTCGAAACTCACATTACTGTAATCAGATGGAATCCAGGGTAAAAGTAGGGCTTTCCTTATTTCGGCATCGTTAGTTAGACCCTCTACGAAATCGCGGGTCACTATTTCTTGGTATTCGAGATTTTTGATTGGAAAGATAAGCGAGTAACAAATCCCTCGAGGAAGATGAATGAAAGGGACCATGCGGAAATTGGGATCGTCACTATGACTGATTGCACAGCCGACTTCGTCCATAATGTACCATAAAGGAACTCTGTCTTCTACCGCACCAACGTTATAGGAAAAACTATTGTTGTATTTCCACATTTCCCGAAGCACGAAATTGATTTTAGATTGCTTGATGTTTTCTTCTTCTTCTTCATCCTGCTCTTCTTTTCCTTCGTGTTTATTGTTAGGATATCCCATTAGATCGCACATGCGCGTCAAAAGTTGCGGAAGTTGTTCGAGATATTGTCTTTCATGATTCGCTTCATAAATCCACGCATGATCTATGAGATATATATGCTGATCGTCTGTAACATCGATTCCTTCTGGAGAAGACACAATAAGTCTCCTTTTAGGGACTTCGGAAGGCCTTTCAGTATCCTCAATAACAATAAGCTGAAAAACATCACCGGCATCAAAAATTTCATCCTTTAATTTAATATGTAAAGTTTCCCAGAATATGCTCGGCACATTCGAAGATTCAAGCTGAGCCTGGTGAATCTGCACGAAGGTGTTCAGTTCTGCGAGCGACTCGGGATTTTCGTCCAAAAGTAACATTCTGCAAAGATTTCATAAATTATTAGCTTCAATTCTTGATGTTTTAACTTCTTCTAAATTTTAAAATATATTTTTTTTTAGAAAAATGTATCTTGTTTTGAAATATTTATATACACACAAACGCCTGAAAATTATATTATAAATGCATAAATATAACAAAACATTGAGACAATAAAAATAAAATGTTCTTATTGTATTGTAATGTAATTCGTTAATAAAGTACAAATTAATTTAACGTATTTGAAAACCATTTTATTAAAAATATACAAACCAGTATATTCTATGTCATTACCATTATAATTATCTCGCATATATCTTACAATACAAAATACAGTGTGATAAAATAAAAAATACAGTCATAAATTTCTAACAAAATAAATTATAAAAGTTAAACAGTTTTTATTGTAAAAACTGATTATAAAATTAATCACGTTTTATTTACATGATACTAGAAAAAATCACAATTTTACAAAAAAATCTAAAAATCACGGAAAATTCAAAAATTCATATAAAAGTAAAAAAATAACGAAATAACAAAATCGAAATTTGTTGAAAAAATGGAAAATTAGTGAAAACGTCAAAGGTTCGTGAAAAATAAGACATTTCTAAGCAATAAATAATTTTTTTCTATCATATTGCAACTTTCAATAACAAATTTGATAAGATTAATTAATTCATAAACAATATTAGAGTAAAAGGTAAACCAAAACTAATATTATTTATGAATTAAATTAAGCAGATATTTAATAATCTTAGAATATTCCAGTAAAGTCAATTAACATTTTTGAAATAATTTATAATTATTTTGTAAATATCTCATAAATATTTATGGAATATTTGAAATAATGTTATGCTTCTAAAAGAGAAGGTTAACCTCTCTAATAATCCAGTAAGTAGAAGCTGGTATAGTTTAGTTTCACGAATTGCAAAAATATATTGTTTCATGTTTTTTTTCAATTAAATATAGTATATATAAATATGATCAACAAACCTTGCAAATTATGCAACAATTTGAATGTACTTATTTTGCTTTTGCAAAAGCACATGTAGTTGACACGCTTAAAATAACAATACGAAATTACGAAGACGACAGTAGTGACATAATACACAGTGCTCCATTTCAATATTACATCTCTCTCTATCTTATCGATTCTTCGCATTTGTAAAAAAAAATATAAGGTTAAACGTAAACATCAATTTTGAATTGAATGTATTTTTATTATATATGTATTTATATATATACATAGAAAATGTACAAATGAAAAATATATTGAATAAAAATTTTTATTTTAAAATATGAATAAATTTAATGATATTCATAAAAATGTATTGCAATAAATATAAGCAAAAGTATAAAATTTTTATGTAAAACAATTCTATTTTTTATACATGATTTATATATATTATGTTATAAAAAAAATTAACACAATTCATTATATCGACGGTCTGGTCGAAAAATAAATATTTTCAGATTTTGCATGAAGAAAAACCAATTTTAACATTTTGCTGAAGAAATGACATGTAAAAAAATCAAAATGGTTTTTTTATTACTTAAAATCGGAAAGTGATTGTTTTTCGACCGAACCATCCATATAAACCTGAAGAATTTAATTATAAACATAAAAATTTAGTTGAAAATTAAATTACATAATGTTTTTTTTAATAAAATTCTTTCAGTTATATTAATTATAAACGAGTATAAAGAATAATTAACAATCAGACACTTTGTAGGTTGAGTGTTTTATTAATATATGTCACACAATCAAGTTAATCCTTGTGTATGCCAAAAAATAAGCAATTCGAACAAAAATGCAAAATTCGTACAATCTAAAAAGTGACATGCATTTTTTTGGAGATCACAATTTATTCATCGACGAGCAGACTAAATTGAAGTCTACAACACTTTGCAAAATTTACGCTTTTTTTATAAATGTAACTATGCATCGCATTTATATATTTATATTTATATTTATATTATATATAGAAACTTTTTCTATTAAATTTAAATCTTTTTTCATATATAACAATTACATAATAGCAAAATTTACAAAGTATCGTAGTTTTAAAATACATTTGTGTCGATGAAACATTTTTCTATTTAAAAGATTTACAAAAATGGAAAAAAGAGAAACAAAATTTATCGTACAAGTCATACATTGGACGTTTACTTTATCTACATGGAAAAAAAAGAAAATATGAATTCATGCAGATAAAGTAAGTGCAAATTATGTTTTTTTTTGTTTTGCTATTTTATACCAGAATTCATTAGAAACTGTATCTCGCGTTATTCTTACAGATGGTACAAATATCTACAATATAAGTCAACTATGTACAACATATTTACAAAGATAAGAAGTAAATGTTGAATATTTCGTTTCCTATTTCTTTTTCGTCATGAACACAATAGAAAAAGTCATTTTTAGTTTAGGTTTTTCCCGAAATTTAAAGCTTATTCAATTGTAATAATAATATAAAAATGAGTACATGATAATAATTTTAAAATATAATAAACATTATTATATTATCATAAAAGTGTTTCTCGAATCCTAATATTCCAAAAATATAAATTAAATTAATTAAGTTAATTGTTTATAATTGTTAATAATATTATAGTCATCGATATTTTTCCAGTATTTTAAAAACTGTATATAAATATCATGTTAAATAATAATAAAACTTAATTACCCGTGTTAAAGATTCCTAATAATTCCAAATAAATGTTACACAATTCTTAATACACATACAAAGCATGTATATGTATGTATACAAATGTTTAAATGTGTGTAATAGAAAATTTGAAACATTTATTAGGAATTGTTTGGAACTTTTAATTCGGGTAGAAATTAAGTTTAAATTATAAAAAGTAATTTTTATATAATCTTGTCTGTTCATTTATTTATTTTCATAAAATATTAATAATTAAAAAAAATATCTTCTCATTTCAAACAATTATTTTCTGAAAGTAAATTATTCTAAAATGGTATTTGACTATTTTGCAATTATTTAATGTTTTATATAATTGTTGAAAATTAAACATCATTTAAAAATTAAAAATTATAATAATTCAATTACATAGTCTATATAAATCGAGTTTTATTGTTATTATTGTTTAATTTATTAATATTCTTATTGTAACTAAACCATAATACATTTTAAAGTTATTAATAACAAATAAATTATCCAAATTAAAAAAACGGGGTTTATCATAAAAACAGAATCAATTACCTTCATAAAAATAATTTAACTAATAAATTCTTTACAGTGTATTACCTATGTTTTAACTTTATTTTTCCACCATCAAATTTGTCCACAAAAATATAACGTATCAATTAATTTTGATCGTGAATTATCTTAAATATAACGGTACTTTAGTCGCATAAGCTTCAATACTAACATAATTAAAAAATATGCATCTGATTGATTTATTAATTATAGATCAATGTATCTCATCATCAATCGACTCATTCATTATTTATAATGTTTAATAAGCTAAACTTTATACATAAATTGCACATTTTTATTTATTTCGATATATTTTTAAATCGCAGAAAGAATAAAATTTATGGAAAATAAAGTGTCAAATTGCTATCTTTTGTTATAGTTAATATTTAACTATGTAAACAGTTTCTTTCATGGTAAGAAAAACAATTGTTCAAATGTTGATAAAAATACATGAATTTAACTCGTGTGTCGTCTTATTACTTTCTTTCATTAAACATTTATTATTCACTTACAACGTGATGTACGAAAAGTCGCTATGACTGATGCGATCCTAAAATCAAAACTAGATATTCGACCAAATCAAATTATTCCCTGATTTCCAACATTGAACAACAAAAAATGTATAAACTGGGTTGGAAAATACTCTTAAGATAAAACCACCATTGGTCTTAACTAAAAACACCATTCTAATCTTAACTGAATTTAGACCTGAAAGTGTGAATATATCCATGATATAATCATTAGATGAATTTATATAAAAAAATTATCCGCCGCCATGGGTGTTGAAGATGAAAATGTATATACTATCGATAAGAAGGTTGGTCTAGGTAAAGGTTTTCACGAGTATGTTATTAGTCAACGACGAGTTTTGATCACCCCGAATCTTAGGTCTTTGAGTATAGCCATAACAAAGCCAGACAATTGCCATACCACTTATACAGTTATCTTTCAATTGAGAAAAGTAAAGATAAAAGTCAAACTAGCTAAATTCAACATAAAAATATATGTAATATTTCTATTCCGAACAGAAGCACAGATTAATGTATACTTTAAGAGTCAATTGGCATTTAAAAAATAACAAAACTGAAATTGTATTTTTCTAAGCTTTGGAATAAAATATCGAATAAACTGAAAAAAGTTTTCAATTCGAAATTAAGTGAGCAAAACGATGTGCGAGTTAAAAGCAAGTATTTTCTGAAAATACAAATTATACACGAAAAAAATTAGATATAAAAATGTACAAGTTTTATCACAAAAGTTAAGATACGTAATGCGAATTTTACAATATTTATACTTCATAATAAAGAATTGTAATAATAAATATTATAATAATTGTATCAAAATAATAAATGTCCTTATAAAATGCAAAAACCAAGCAACAAAAGAATAATAATTGATAAAATCAAATGTGTTTGATTAATAGTTGTCCTAATTACCATTATCTTTATTATATTATAAAATATAACACTGCTGATAATAATATTAATTATTATAATAACTTTATCTTCTAAAATGTCAAGATGTCAAATGCTCAATTAGTTAATCTCAAACGCAAATACAAATTGTGCATAACTTTCTATATGCATTACCCAGGCAAACTTTGGCGATAAAATTTGTGTCCATAATTTTCTCATTAATTTAGAATCAAAAATGTTCATAACGAAAAAGCCATGGAATAAATAGTACCGTCTTCATATACACAATATATTTGTAATACATTGATAAACATTCAATCGTAAATTAATATACAAGTGAGACATCGGATCGCCGATGGCGCTACCATCGGCCGCCACGATTGCCGCGAAATGATGCGCGATTAGCGCGCGGAGATGGGCCGCGAGGTGAAAAGCCGGGTGAATTCATTGGGCCGCGTGGTCCACCTCGATTGTCCAGCCACATTCCCCGAGGCGAGCCGCGAAAACCGCCGGCGCGACTTCGCATATTAGGCGAGCCGCGCCATACTGGCAGCCTTTGCCGAAAGTTGTGCTGCTGTGGAATCGGCGACTCTAACTGAGTCGGCGCAGTTGACAACAGCGGCGCTCCGTTTTGGGTTTGGTCTGATTCTGTTGTTGTTGTTGTTATTGTTGTTGTCGTTGTTGTTGCTGTTAGCTCATCTTGCTGTTTCATCATTGCTTCGAGTTCTTCCGACAGCTGCTTTGGCTGCTCGTTTGACAGCGAGATTGAATTTGCCAAATCGTTTGCATTTGACTGACTCACTTCTTGGGTTTCCACGTTATTAGGAACGTTTTCAGGATCGACGGTGAAGTCGACTTCCGGATTTACCGCACCGGAGTCGCTCGGACCGTCGTGACTTAGGGAATTGAGATTTGTCGATTGTTTGGAGGTCACGTCGTCAGTGGTGGTCACGTTTAGAGAATTCAGATTGTTGGATTGATCGTCGTTGACAATGTGACGATTGGCGGCTGGACCGCGACCCCGACGATTATTCGGACTTGACCATTGCTTTTGATTGTTTTGATGATCGTCCATGTAACGTCCCCGACCCCGTGCGCCACCTCGACCACGGTTTTGCCGATCGCTCCATTGGTACGACTCACGATCTCTGGAATTGTGAATTTCATGTTTGCAGAAAGTTTTTTTTTTTTTACGGCAAAATAACAGTTACAATATTATATTATGACGATGGAGTTATTGCACCAGTCAATAGTCAGACCCCAATAAATATTCACGTTTTTGTACATATATGACATGAAACAAAAATATTTACATAGATGTAGTTTAATTTGGTAACAGAATTCTTCATTGATAATTCAGGGTGTCTACTCATTTAACAAAAAAAAATTCCCGTACATTTCCAGGGTATAAGTACAATAAATTTGTCTAGTGACAGGTTAAGGAATTTAAATTTCTGTTACTCGGAGGGTAAAAATGCCTATTTTTCCCACTTGTAAAGTAATATACTATATCAGACATTTTCTCAAAATTTTCAATAAATATATTTATAAACAATAATAAATGATTTACATAATTAACAGAAACTATTATAATACATTAAATTATTTCGATATAAAATAAAAACTATTTTGTCAAATCGCGTTTCTTTTTTTCTATTTCTTCCAGTAAACTGTTTCGTTCTGCATCTAAAGATATACAAAATTTTATTAGACGACCTTGAAAAAGTGTTTTTAATATTTGTACATTAAGGTGATTCTTAAGTTCCGATTTGCCGGAGTTAGTGTCTTTTTGAATAATCATTTTCCAGAATCGAATTGAATTTAGTAAAGTAATCTAACGATTCTTTGTATGTGGTAGAATGCCATAGTGCAAGCAGAATTAGTTTTTGTTGGAAACTTTTGTCTCAGTACCTAATCGCGTTTTACTCATTATTTACGTACCACAGTAAACGCGACTAGGTTCTGAGCCAAAAGTTTACAACAAAAAATAATTCTGCTTGCACTATAAGATTCTCCCATAAACATAGAATCGTTGGATTACTTTACTAATTTCAATTCATTTCCGAAAAATTATAATTCCAAAAGACACTAACTCCGGTGCAGCAGAATTGAAGAATCACCTTAAGTTTTCACGTCACTTTTATTTCTATAATTCTTTTTTAATATTTTTTTTATTTTAATCAAATTTTAATTTAAACCAATTTTTCAAGGATATGGAAAAGAAACCAGTACAATTCAAGTATATTTCATTGCTACACCAAATTTAAGTACAATTCCCGCTTTTCACGCTTTTCCAGGACAGTAGACACCCTGAAAAATGAATCGCAAATAATATTTTTTTTTTTCAAAATGTTTTCTTTTAGGTTAAACTCAAAAAATGCAAACTACTGCGCAGATTTATATTGCAAATGACTGAGCAAATACTTTTATATTTTCTCATATGCTTGTATTGAAGTTATGATTTCAAAATAAAAATAACAAGTGTTGTAAAATATGAAAAAGAGTCTGTAATACTTGATACTCACCTTGGGTCATCTTAGCTTTATCCCTACAATATTTGTAGCTGTAAATAAAATCCTCATAAACTGTGGATTGGATCTCCACCTGAAATAAAAAAGATGTTGTTTTCCAATTTTATTGTAAAAATCTGAATATTAATTAAATTTAAGAAAATTATTAAATTAACAGTAATATTGTTTGAATAACTAAAAAATTTCTACTTACAATTCCCAAAATTATAAAAATGACAAAAGTAAAAGTCTTCATTCTTGAACGTGCACAAAATATTGTTATTGCAGTATTATTTAGACACTGCAAGTTTGTTTAATAAACAAGCAAATAATCATTTGTTTTAATTGTTTTACATACGTAATCTGTAGAATATTACTATAATTTTACCTGTTTTAATGATATTTTAATGTTACATTTAATAAATTACCGGTTAATAAAATTTTAATTACATCTTCATTTACTTCTTCCTGGAATTTCCCACATATTTTATTACATTCATTTTCCGCTTTTTTCAATAATAACTTTTTTAATCTTAGATTTGAAATGTTTCAAATCTCTTGTTTTCAATCTCAAATATGAACAAAAATATTTTGTATGTATAATATAAATGATAATAATAATAATAATAATAAATAAATAAATAAATAAATATATATATATATATATATATATATATATATATATATACCCAGTTAACCAAGCGTGGGGTTATCCCGATTTCTTCGGATCTATGAAATTGTATAACAATTGGACGAGATTAGAATATAATATTGAACGAGTCTTCTATTTGATT
The DNA here is from genome assembly GCA_022817425.1 of Gryon sp. ZL-2020. Lineage (NCBI taxonomy): Eukaryota > Metazoa > Arthropoda > Insecta > Hymenoptera > Scelionidae > Gryon > Gryon sp. ZL-2020. The sequence goes on along the minus strand of JABFPJ010001786.1, from coordinate 11,474 downwards.
ATTTCAATAATTTGTAACTATTAGTTTTTATTAGAACAAAAATTATATAGCAAATTATGTAATCCGTAAGTATTTTCCCGCGCCAAATGTTATGTCATAAAACTCATAAATTTTTTTAAGATCTTATTTACTATTGGTATTTGAAGAAGGTTCTTTGTTTTTATTTTTCCGTTTTTTTAACTTGGGTGAAATTTTTTTAGTATTACAAGGAACAACAATAAAGAAGCAGGCAAATTCACTTCACTCTCTTCACCCAGTTCATCGTTTTACTAGAAAAGACGAAAGTATTTAATTTTATGTTTAAAAAACAATTCTTTTAACTAAACAATTTTGTAAAGTAAAACTAATTTAAATTCAGTTTATAGTAATAAAATATAAAATAATTTGTTTAACTAATGGTCTACATTACTTTTCAATACGAGGTTGCTTCTCAAGATTACTGATATTACATGTAACTTTTTAATATATATTACATTAAAAAATTATAATTAATTCATCTATTTACAGAAGCTATGAGAAAACATACTTCGTACCATATAATAATGAAAACTGAATTCCAAAGGGAGATGATAGATCACGTACTAGAAAGCGCTGAAAAATATCCCGCAGTACAAATGTATAACTTGTATATGAACATTTTTCTTAATTTTAAGTAATTTTTAATATGAAAATTTAATGTACAAGAATATGCGTTAGATTAAAAATGTATTTTCTTGTACATATTATTTATTAATGAAATAATAATAACGTTAAAATATCTATTTTATCCATTTTTTAAAACAAAATATAATATAATAAATAATATAATAAATTAAATTAAAGAAACATTTTCAAAGTAATTCATTTTCCATTCATTTGTGATTCAAAATTTCCCTCCTATTTCCTTTAAACTCTTAATTCAAACTATTAGAATTAAAAATCAATTCTATAGTTTCAAATTAACTTTAAATTACTTATGTGAAGTTCGTCTACTTTCTTAAATAAAAGTTTAAAAAAAAAAGTATTTTTAATATTTTTTTTCAATTATTCCATAATATTATGAGTATAAATTAAGAGGGGAAAATGTATAAAACATATCACTATTTTAACATTTAATATATATATTTTTGTTCATGAAAATTTTTACATTAAAATATTAATTCATACATTTAGTTAAAAATAATGAACATAGAATTTAAGAATTGATTGAATAACAAAAATATGGAAAAACATTGAATTATTGTTTTGATAAAAGTTAATTTTATCAAATTGTTCATCATTGTATTTCTTTTAAAAACATTCTTAGACTTTTCGCCCCGCACTATATATATCTCTGGAAATGACTTACTGACAGTCCCTCACTCACATTCTCTCGTTATACATATATTTATTTAGCAACTGTATTTAAATATAAATTTTCCATAATTTTCGCATTTCATTTTTGTACAAATTATTGAATGCAGATTTGCACAAACCATAATACAAAGCCTACATAAGTTACGTTTTTGTTTGTTTTTTCACGGATTGTACTAACTTTATTAGAATTTTGGTAATTTACTTTAATTATATATAACATTTTAATACATGCACTTCTACTGCCAATAAATAATTATTACTTTTAACCGATTGCTCCATAATCCAATGATTTTTCTAAACTGTCTAAAGTATGTCTTACTTTAACTAATTATATTCATAAGCTTTTAGGAAGAGTGTCATCAACTTTTGAATGATTAATGAAAAAAATTAAAAACGTCCTAACCGACAAATAAATATATTTTTTATCAGTTTTCTAATAAACTTTACACGTTCATTTGATACAATTTTAAATCTTACATTCCACTTTCTTATATTCTTCTTAATTTTTTTTGTTTTGCTTTTGGCTTTCTCTCGTGTTTTAAAAGTTGTATGTAAAACAAAATATGAAACATGTACAAATATTTGCAAAATAAGTACAAATATCACATTGACGTCAGTCAGTGTTTCGAAAAATTAGTCTCTTAATTTGCGAACAAAATTATACCGTAACACAGTTTTGGTCCCGATTATACAAAAAGTAAGACAGAAAGAATACAATTGCACATTTTTGAAGATGTAATTGAATTTGTTGAGCTTCATATTTGTATAATAATAGGAGAATATAGTCTTACATCATTTGTTTAAAAATAATCTAAAACAATAAAGTTAAAATAATATTACTGTTTCGACTAACGAATGTGACTTCATTCGTCAGAAGAATAAAATATTGTTTTATTGAAATGACTTTCATTGTTATATGCCGTTGGAGCGTTCTTCATGCGCTTTTTTTACAATGGCTAATTTTGAATGGGGATCCTCTGTTGGTAATCCTTTATACGGTGGATCTCTAGTGCCATGTAACATCAACGTCCACTCTTTAAACAATCCATGTTGCGTTGATTCCAGTGGATCAAAACTTATCTAAAAACGAATGTTTCATTCGTTAGTTTCTAATTAAAAAAATGAAGAGGCCAACTGCAAAAGCTAACAAAAGTACATATATACGTTTTGGCGATTGTGATGATACCAAATTGTGTAATTTATTTTAATTTTGAATAAATGTGAATTTAGTTTTATTTTGATACGTCTGTCTGAAAAATAGGGATAATCACGCTTCCCTTTCCGATTGCTATAAGCTCGGATGTTGTGAGCGGCAAATTATCCTTTCTTTTCTATTCTGTCTATTGTGACATTTAGCGGGGTTGAATAACCCGTGGATGTCTCCCTTCTTCTCTCTGTTTTTTTTTTCTTTTTTTTTTTTTTTTTTTTTTTTTTTTTTTTTTTTTTTTTTTTTTTTGTATAAATGTAATTAATTATAACTTTAGCTGTGATAGAGTAAACGGTATTGAAAGTTTAATTTTCATGACAAGTAAATTCGTAACTTCAAGATTCAGATTCAAGTTTTTTGTTGTATTTAAAGGGCGCGTCGCCCCATAACGTAACGTAAATATAGATTCATTTTGCTTGATTAAATTAGTGTATTGAAATTGATAAGTTAATTTGATTTGAAAACTAAATTTAATTCTTCTTTGTTGAATTTAGTTTTGTATGATAAATTCAATTCTTCTTTGTTGAATTTAATTGTTTATTGTAAAGTTAATTCTTCTCCGTGAATGATTAAATAAGGAAAAGCGTCTTTTCTATATTTATTTTAATTATTTAAACATTGCGATGAGTCATCCCTTTAATTTGAAACATATTAATTGGTATGTGTCGTACCGTTAATTTAATTGGAATTCTTTATTTGGTGAGTCACCAAACTCTAAACGCTAAATTTTGAAACCAGCATTCAGTGCAATCTCGCACAATATATATATATATATATATATATAGACCGAGTCCTCGTTTTAGTTTTCATATTATTTTCGTTCTTTTGCCTGTATTTAATGTTTTTTATTATTTAATGCTTTTTTACATAAAAAATTGTCTATTGGACAAATAATCTCCTTAAATATAATTTCTTTGTTATATAATAATGCATTTATTTAGAAAACGTACCTCTAAAACCCAGGTTCCTTCTGGATACTCTCCCCAAGTGTGCGTAGTCATAAATGGCCATTTAGTGAAACCATCTCGATAATCGTCGTCATTACTTCGTCGACTTAGTATCATTGATCTAAAAATAATATTGACACTCTTATCTTTTCATTAAAGCAAAACAATATATATTATATGTGCACCCACCTGGTTCCCATTGGTGATGTTAAAAATAAATTTAACGCTCCTCGTCGTGTGGCATTTACTGTTATTACTGCTTGAACATGTTCGAGATAGTTCACTTGATATTCTGTTCCCGCACAAGCGTCGGTTTTGATTTGCAGGGTCAGCTTACCCTCACTTGGAACTTCCCTGTAATTAACATATTTATATTCTTAATAGTCTATTGAGGTAAAATGGGTTAAGTTCGGTTGGTTTGCGTTTATTTTGGATTGGTTCGATTGAATTGACTCCCTTGTTAAAAAAATACGTAATAAATTACGTCATAATATGTTATAAATATTATACACGGTGTTCCAAGCCACCAATTATTTTAAACAGATTGCTCCGAAAGAAAAAATACAAGAATACATGTCTAATATTTTTAAAAACTCTATCCGAGTGACATTAACAGTGACCCCCACCCCCTTCCCCTGGGGGTGGGGAAGGGGGTTACTTTAAAAATTCAAATGGTACCCCATATTTTTTATTGCAGATTCAGAATCTACTCTAAAAAAATAAGAAACTTTTATGCCAAACATTTTTTAAAATGTGTTGTAGATCGCGCTGTAATAGCGACATCAAATTAGCCCCCCCCCTTATTTTCTTAGAAATTAACAAAAATAAAAAATTTTTTAAAGTTATCAAAAACAGAAGCTCGTTATACTTCAAAAACTTTATGAAAATACAAGTGATTCTTTTCGCCTACTAAATTGATACAAATAAAGCCTATTAAATTATACAGAAACGATTCTGAGGCCAATTTTGACATTTTTTAAGAAGCTAGTAGATTTTTTATGCAGATTAAATTTTGCACGAAAATATTTATTTCTTATAAGATTTATCTAGCTTTTTGTTTCTGTAATCGGTCTAAAGCACAACAATTCTGTTGTGGCGATATTTTCAACCGATAATAGTTGAAAATAATACTTACTTTTGAGCAGATTATGTCACTTAAGTTTTCACTATTCTAAATTTTTCTCTGTTGGACAGGAGAAAATTGTTTGAATTGACCGAACTTTTTCTTTTACAAAATTTTTGTTCAACAGTCGCACAGAATTGTTGTGCTTTAGACCGATTACAGAAACAAAAAGCTAAATAAATCTTATAAGAAATAAATATTTTCGTGCAATATTTAATCTGCATAAAAAATCTAGTAGCTTCTTAAAAAATGTCAAAATTGCCCTCAGAATCGTTTCTGTATAATTTAATAGGCCTTTATTTGAATCAATTTAGTAAGCGAAAGGAATCACTTGTATTTTCATAAAGTTTTTGAAGTATATCGAGCTTCTGTTTTTGATAATTTTTCAAAATTTTTTATTTTTGTTAATTTCTAAGAAAATAAGGGGGGACTAACTTTATGACGCTATTACAGCACCATCTACAACAAATTTTAAAAAATGTTTGGGATAAAAGTTTCTTATTTTTAGTGTAGATTCTGAATCTGTAATAAAAAATATGGGGTACCATTTGAATTTTTAAAGTATTCTTTTATTTTTTCTTTTGGAGCAATCTGTTTAAAATAATTGGTTGGTACGGGTGGCTTGGAACACCCTGTATATTATGAAAAATATTAGATTTTTTGGATTAAATATCATAATTTCAATAGTTTGAGATATTTGACGCTTTTGTCAACATCTATTGTTGCACCAACTAGTGCAACAATAGATTTTTAATTTATTCATATTCTCATATATAACGTATATACTTTAATGTGTTATGCCCCAACGATAATGTCATTTGGGCTCGCTAGGAGGCGCTTCAGTCAGCAGATCAAGATATTGGCTTAGTGCATAGATCTTAAAAAGATCTTGTTGTCTTTTGAATTTTTGTGAATTTTATCTTTCAAAAAATTTGGATTCTTATGTGAAAGTTAAATTAAGGAGGTACATTATGTAAAATAAGCTTAATATAATCTTTATATGATTTATTGAATAAAAACTAAATAAATTTACTTACTGCTGTTCTACTACTTTTCCAGCTTCACAGTGATAACGTGGTGGAACGGTTTTCCAGTTTTTGGCAAGTGCCACCATTGCACCTGCGTCAAGGACACCATAGCCAAACAAATGATTAAATTCAAGACCCACACCATTCATTTTCCAGTGAAATCGTCCTTTCGCATCAAATAAAGAGTTGCGCTTTGATGTTAATACCGTTAAATGCTGAATATCACGCCAAGTTAACTGCGGGCTGTAACATTGAAAAGCCAGTTATTATGCTGCGAAAAATCGATAATCGAGTTAAACAAAGTGTAACTTTGTTTTCGGACGTAAGTGGATGTATATTAATCATCCTATTAAAGTGATTCTTCATTCGATTTCACTGTTTCTCTCCACCTCTAATGAAATTACCATTAACTTTATCCTTTTTGCACTTATATAGCTGAAGAATCACCTTAAAGGTTTTCTCATAAAAACGCCAATTAATTGCTACAGTATTTAATTAAATGGCAAAAATTCTTGTTTAAATGAAAATATATAGTAAAGTTTAACTTACTTTGCTTCAAGTGCAAGAGCAAATACCCCTGCAGCTTCTGGTGCAGCAGCAGACGTGCCACTATGTTTTGTTGTACATTTTCCATACAAGTCTGTGGTGGCCTAAAAATTGAAAAGCATAAGAATGGAAATTAAAAAATATTAAATATATATAATTTCTGCAATGAAAATAACTCTTTTCTGTAAGGCAAGAATTTGCTTACCACTCCAGTGTTCGGATCTTTTGCTCCATTACTAAAAGTGGAAGCCAACGTGCTGGAGCAGCTTTCATCATAATGTGCATTTTGTCCATCATTAATGGCACTGTTTATGCTAATCGTCCACATACTAGCAGCGTAGCCATCACAATTGCAATCATCGTCAGCGCCACCATCACCCGAGGCCCAAACATAAATGTTTCCTAATCCTCGACGTCCCTAAAAATAAGCCAGATAATGCTTTGGCAAAATTAAATAATTGGCAGTGTCTATACGCACCCCTACGTGACTCACAGAGGTTAATCCACAGAGTTACGGATTCACGGTCTAGTAATACTTTTATTCAAACACTGAGTCACAGAGATTGATCACGGAGTCACGATGTCACGGAGTCACGGAGATTCATGGACTCACGGATTCACAGAGTCACGGAGTTTCAAGCGGACAAATATTTTGTCAACAATTGAGTCACGGAGTCACGGAAACACGGATTAAAAGTATTTTAGAATTCGTGGTTAGATCTCTGTGACTTACCGGACTGGTAAGATACTGATGTGACTCAGTGTCTAAACAAAAATATTACTAGACCGTGAATCCGTAACTCTGTGGATTAACCTCTGTGAGTCACGTAGGGGTGCGTATAGACACTGCCTAAATAATTAAGAACCAGTTTGAACAAGTTTGAATTTGATTTAATTCCTAAATGATGCAAACGTGCAATTATTTATTATTTTAAATACATTTAAATATGAGGCATTCCATGTCAAGAAAACCCAAATTAAAAAGTGATGTTTCTCAAAAATGCTGAAATTTTAGTATATAAAAGTACTAATAAAAACAATAATTATGCTCTATTGTCGTTCATTTTTTAATTCGATTATTATCTATGTAAATCGATTATTTGAAAAAGACAAAATCAAAAACGTGCATATTTCCAAAAAATATAATTCGAAAAATCCAAATCGCACAAAAAAAAGTTAAATAGCAAAATTACTATGCAATAAAAGAACTTTTAAAACAAAATATACGAAATTTTTTCATTCAATTTTTCCATAGTTTTTTGTTATAAGCAATATAAAAACAATATTAAAGTATGATAATCTCAATCGATTTGGTTCAAAATTTTTTGAAATATCTTTGGGAAGTGTAGTAGAATAAGTAGTTAAAATGGTATAATGAGCCGCAATTTATTTTTAGAGTTATAAATTATTTATAAATTAATATAAATACAATATAAAGAAAAATAACTAACAACGCCATATATTGCGTTTATATCAGTTTCTAAATAGTTTATAACTTCCAAAATATGGAATGGCCCACCATCAAATTTTAATCACTAGTTCAACACTTTCTACAAATGATCTTTGAAAATTTTGAAGCAAATCGATTGAGACTATCATACTTAAATATTGTTTTTGATATCGTTTATAACAAAACATTAAGGAAAAATGGGATAAAAAAATGTCCAATATTTTTGTTAAAAAATTTCTTTTTTGTCATTAAGGTATTATGGCTGTTATAACGACTGCATTGAAATATTTACCAATTATAGTTTAAATGAAAGATAATTCAATATTATATTCGAATGATTTTTTTCAATATTTTTTACCGAGTGAATTTTTAAGATAATTCAATTTGAATGTTTAGATTTTTCTATATCGATGCATTGGTTACAATAGAGCCGACAATGTCAATACTCGTCGATACTTTTCCAAAACAAACAACGCTGAATACAAATTGTATACAATATCATGCTATTTCATACAGTTTTAGATAAAAATATATAAACACATACTTTCAGCAATGAAACTGTATGAAAATTTGAGTTTAAACTGGAAATTTTTGTTTCAAATTTCAGACTATCTCAAGCTGGAATTTTTTAATCTGAAATAGTCGGAACTTTGAACCAGGAGATCACATCTCTGATCATTTTTATCGAAATCCTTCTAGATATTCTACTGATTATAAATACATCCCTTAAGAGGATGTTAAAGTGAAAGGCCAACTTCGAATTATTACTATGGCGCTAAAAATGTTTTTCTTTAATTTCATAAAAATTATGAATAAATATCAAAAATAAAGTTATTACGTCAATTCTTTAAGAAATTTCCTTTAAATTGATCTAAGCAAATTGCTTTTTAATGTTATAGTAATTGAACAAAACTGCATTTCGTTTTTGACCATATTTTGCAGGTTAGTCCAAGTTTGTGCAAAACGAAATGCGATTTTACGCAATTACTGTGGCTTTAACAAACACTTTGTATAAGTCAATTAAACGAGAATTTAATCAAGAATTGACTTAATGCCTTCATTTTCGCAAAAATTGCTTTATATTCTTGTATATAAACAAAATACGTGAATACAACACAAATGTCGGTAATGTAGATTTTTTTAGAAGTATGACATTCTCTTAAAACGCCTATTTAGCTTTCTTTTCTGCGATTTATAATTTTGAAGTCATCATTTTTTGAAACATTCATGTTTCAAAAACATCACTTTTTATTTTGGGTCGTCTTGGCGAAGAATACCCCATATACAGATACATTCACATTTATTATTATTATTATTATTATTATTATTATTATTATTATTATTATTATTATTTAATTCAGTTAATACCTCATTAACACCTCTCACAATAGCCCTCATTGTGGCATTCCGTGGGCCATCGACAGTTTTTCCATCGTCTGTTGGACCCCACGAGGCACTATAAATATCGATTAAATCGGGCTCGTGGCCCATGCTGTTGGCCTCGATTAGATCCGTCATATAAGGTTGATCGAGCATCCTTATTCCGGCAATCTTGGAGTCATAAGCAACGCCAACTCCACACACGCCATTGTCTCGGGCTGCCGCTACTTCGCCGGCGCATCTGGTGCCGTGGCTGTTGTTAATTGCAGTTTAAACATTAGTCATCATTGAAACCAAATTTACAATAATTTGTAAGAAAATTTGAATTAAGGCTAACTAGATGGAGACATTTATCGAAGTAGTATGTATGTTGAATAGGTTTTAAGCCAGTTTAAATAAGTTCAAACTAGTTTAGAACTTGTTTTATAGTCATTTAAACTGGTCCTAAATTGTTTGAAGACTAATTCAAACTGATAGAAAAGGAGTCGAAGTAATTTAAAACATGTTTTGAACTAGTTTGAATGAGTTCGAACTAATTTAAAACATGTTTCATACTAGCTTTAAATTATGCAGGTTGTTATTATTTAGAAGTTTTAAATTAATTTTAAATGATTAAAAGTGATTTAGAGAACGAGTTTAAATCACTTTAAACTAGTCTGGAACATACTTTAAGCTAGTTCGATAAGTTTTGAAATATTTTGAACATTTTGTTAACGAAGTTATGATTATTTTGGAATTACATAACTTACATTAATAAAGTAAAATAATTCAGATCGACACAAATTTAAAAGTACCTATAGCGACTTTTTCGAGTTAATTTTCCGTATTTTATACCTGTTAAACCAGTCGTCGGTGTATCTTGGATACGGGTAAGGATCATTACTACTGAAGTCATAGGAAGCCTTGGCGTTCTATTTAAAAAAAGACATATATATAAATATAAAAAAAATATATAAAATAGATATATTTAATTGTTCTTCATATTTATTATAATTTGTTATCAATACATCTAAAGAAAAAGGAGATATTGTAATCTATCTATGAAAAAGTTAGATCTCAAAATTATATATATATAATTTTCCATTGTGAATTAAAAACTGTAACCTTTCTTACAGTTAAATTCAAATATCTTCGTTAAATGTGTCGATAATTGTTTGATATATTGATATATTAAATAATTCAAATCAGCACTTACGTAATTAAATTTTAAATCCGGATGAATGTAATCCACGCCTGTAAATAATAATGTTTATAATTTTATATTATAGTTTATAAATACGTATTTCTACATTGATTAAAAATAATAAGAAAAATAATGTTAAAAAACTAAAACATAAATAATTTACATTTAAAATAACTGAAAAATGACAATAAAAATATAAGTATATACATAAAAGACTTAATTAATTAAATAATATTGTCTAAACATTCATTTAAAATCTGTATTTTTCAAAACAGCTTGCCTATACTAACCAATAAGTTATAATAATTTAAAGTTCATGAAAACTTCGAGCAAATACATTCATTAGAAATGTCTCCTCCTCTTTTCCGAACTTATTATAAATTCAAATTCTCTCATATTACTTTTAAAGCATTTGACTTTCATAAGAGATAGTTTGCATTTAAATTCGCGTCATTTCATTTCATATATTTCAAAAGAACTTTTTCACGGAAGTAATTATTTTTTCGAATTCTTGAGAAAATGTTGTTAAAAAACCCAAGAGAATTTAACCACCCCACGTAACTGTGTGACACAAGACTTTACTTCTTCGTACCATTTTAACAATTATTTTCTCATTTTGTTATTATTTCAAAATTTGTTTAGCCCATAATAAAAAAGTTGATGACAGGATGAAGTTGGCTGAGTGACACGATTGGCCAACTTTACACCTGTCATCAGTCAGACATTTATAAATTAATATATATGAAATATTGCGCTTAAAAATATCAGGGTTGTTACGCTTAATGAATTTTCAAATTCCCTGACTTTTCCAGGTTTTCCAGACTGAAATATCATTTTTTCAGAATCGTTAAATAAGTTAAATAAATTATATCTTTATTTATTATTTTGTATATATATTTTATTATATATTATATATTTTTTATATATCTATATTTATTAAGTATGCGTGATCGTCGATCTTTAAAATCTCGATAGATATCCGGACAAGTAGTATTTATTTTCCTGAGAATTATATCTTTATTTATATATTATTTACATCGTTAAATAAAAATAACTATTTAAAAATTAATAATGTATTTTATTGAATTTAATGTAATTTTTTTAATTTAAATAATTTCTATATATATAACATAATAAAGAATATTATGTAGGAAATCAAATGCAATTTAAATAATGAACGAATACTTTCATTAAAAAATTTATAAATTTTATTTACTTTATTTTTCATATTACTAGTACCAATAATGATGGTCAGTGAAAAATATTAAATACTTT
>JABFPJ010001785.1:1670-23102 GCA_022817425.1 Gryon sp. ZL-2020 | reverse complement strand
AAAAATATAACTCAAAATATTAATTGTTGTAAAATTTCAAGTGTATTTATAGAGTTCACACAAAGATACAAATAAAAATCGATTTTTGGGGCGACTAAGTCGCCCCGCTTGGGCATCGGAAGGTTAAATATCATAGTATTCCAGTTTTTGCTAAATGTAGCAGGTTTATAATGTTTATTCCGATTTCAAAGATCACTCGCATAAGAATCATGAATTATTCATTTGATGCATATGAACATACACTGTTAAATTCTGAAGCAAATAATTTAAAGTTTCTTTGGGAATGTAGAATGGAGAAAATATAAGAATATGTTCTTCCTTTTAGCAACTATAAATCAATCTAACATTCTGCTTAATAATATAATATGTAACTAACAAACGAGACTGACTCACTGATCTACCACATGTAGGAAAAAATTTGCATAGGTAGTAATAAAAAAAATTTTATTTATGGAAATGTGTTTGCGGTAGAAAAAAATATTGCTTAAACGAAATTCAAGATTGAAAAGAACACATAGATTTATATTTGTTATTTAACTTGTGGTGCCACAAGATTTTTTTGTGTTATTATATACAAACCATGAATATTTTATCTCATCATTCATGCTGAGAATTCTTTCGCCATTAATACAAAGAATAAACATTGCAACTACAGCAACTATTATAACAGGGATGATGTGAATTACTTCTTTCGGAGATTGTAAATTAACTTTTATCTAAAATAATTGTCATGAAAAAGAATAATTAGACATTTGTATATAAAACAAAAAAATTATTCAATAACTTATTTTGTGAACTTATCTTACATTATATAAAATTAAGCTAGTAGTACTAATATGTATGAAAAATCCAATTAGTAAAATTATTTCGGCCCATTTGCGAGCATGATCTATCAGTCTCATTTTATTTAAAACAAAATAATTATTAAAAATTCGGATAAATACAAGTAAAATTATTTATTTTCTAAATGAATATTAGAAAATATGTAATTTAAAAAATTTTTACAAATTTAATATTTAATTTATAATGATATAAAATTACTTACAAAATTAATTTTATGTGCTCTTTTACTGATTGTACGATCTTAGATTTACAATCATCACTATTATTACTCAAACTCTTGGTATTATCATCTCGACCTAAATGTTCTATTTTACTTCTGAAATAGTTTGCAGTGTAAATATTTTATATAAATTTATAAACAAAAAATTAAATTCCTGTACAAAATATGGCCATGTGATGGACATATTTTATGGATTATGACTAAATTCACAGTTAATGAAATATATATATGAGATTACATAAGCCATATATAGCACCAAATATATGTTAAATTAGTGATACATGTATACATATTTTATATTTTTTTACATATATTTTCGTATGTTTATACGTATATTTATATTTGGGTAATGTACTTTATTCGATTAAGAAATACTGCAGTGTCTGGCAGTACTATGTTCGACAGGGGTCGAATTGTACTTTGCAGAGACACTACCGTATTTCCTACGACATTATCATATGTCGATATATACAGCTCAAATATAGTCTTGTAATCATGAAAAGAGCATTGAAGCTACATCGTTCATGCATTTTCTATTCAGTATTTCATCACATGATAAAAATTATTTATTTAAATAATGTATACTGTATTTACTGCATAATATTATGTTATTATAATTATAAGAAATGATTAAATATCATACAAATTGTTATACGATTTATGAATGTAATGATATGAAAAAGTATATGTAGTAATTTCACATTGACCATCAATATGATAATCATCATCAATATCAAGTACAATAAATCATGTCTTACCTCAAATCATCATATTTAATAGTAGTCAATAAAAAAAACAGTGTAATGCTGGACTGGAAAAAAGCCACAATTGTATAAACCAACAAAAACATAATATTGTTCCAAAACCATTTTATGAAGTGAGGATATTTGTAAGTAAATATCAGATGGAATTTAATTATGTAAAAGATATCAGAAAATCCTTTGCCTTTGTTGAAAACTACGATTAGTGTTGACGGAAAAACTGTCAAAATCCAAAAACAAAGTGCTAGAACTAAAAACATATATAATAATTACTTCAAGTAACATAAATAACGTGTGAAGAAAAATTACCTAAAGTCATGACAAAGACTTTTACCTATGATTACTTTTATTAAATAAAATTTATTGAATATAATTGTATAAAGCGTTTTATCTTCAAATAATTGGGATACATACATTTCTTCACCATACATAAGTACAAGTCTTTTGTACTGAGAAAAAAAAGAATTAAAAAATCTATACTTTTTGTTTAAATAACATGTATTTTTGAAAATTGTATACGGTTGATGTATGTACTGTACTGCTAAAATTAATAGTAATTATAAAAAAGTGAGACACAATCCAAAGAATGTTTATGAAAAGTTCGTCGAAGTCTTGCTGGTGAGTGTAAAAATATTCAATCTAAGAATAATGATTCAAAAAATGTATACTTATATATATGTCGAAGAAATATATTTTTCTATTATACTGTAATTATTAAAATAATTATTCAAAATTTAATATCAACTACTTACTTGACCATAAAGTGTTACGACAGAGACAAAATTAGTAAATAAACGAATAAACCTACAAAGAAAGTTATATTCAAAAGGCCATTGGCCCACAAATATAACTAATTTTCTATAAATATTAAAACAACCACCAAAATATTTTGATATTTTAGCTTCTTCATTGTAAGCTAATTCATACATTATCAACTTTAAAATGTAGATTATGATTTGAAGCAAAAGAAAGTTGCACTGTTATTTAACAGTTTATATTTTTGCCATATATCAATCATGTTACTGTATTGTATCTATACTTCCACTTCGAAAGCTTACACAGGACTATTCCTTTTGCTTTGTTCCTCAGTTCTTTTAAAAATCAATATAATTGTAATATTCCAATTACATAAATTATACGTTAAGGTAAATTACATATCAACTTGAATAAATGTATAGACCATCATAAAGTTAATTTATGATGGTCTTTAAACATTTAATTAAATTTATCATGAGCAATTAGATGAAAAAATATAATGTAATTTTAAATAATAGTATCTACAAATTAAATTTTGTAAACTTCATACACGCTCAATTTTGTAAATTATATAAAATGAGTATGAATGTTTAAAAAACTGGATTTATGAAACATCATTTTATTCATATAAAAAACTATACGCATATGTATAATATTATATATACATTCAATTTTCTATATTTAACGATTTAATGAAATTAAATATGTGTTAAATTATTATCTATAAGTTTTTCTATTCTATTCTTTAAAATGCATAAATAATGTAAAATAGGTGTATGAAACACGAAGAATCTAGAAGTTGGAAACAAATTTTTAGTTATGTAAATGACTCATTAGGATTCTTTTTTTTTTTTTTTTTTTTTTTTTTTTTTTTTTTGGAGAACAAAAATGCTTTATACCTTTCCATAAAATTCCATTGACATAATAACTATATTTGAAGCAGACAAGCGGAATGGAGTATTGCATTTCATCTGTATCATATTAAGTATCTTGGTACTACTTGATGGAAATGTCGACCACGGAGTTTGGAAACTAAGTTAAATCATTGTTAAGTATTATAATATTGTATTGGAAATGTCAGAATGTCTTGCTTTCTTGATACTTACATTAACAGTTTTATAGTGTCATTAATTTCTAAGGCTTTTTCACCAACAAAGCATAATAAAAATACAAGTATTATTTGGATAAACAATACTGGAAATATTTGAGCTATTTTTCCTACATTAGGAAAATTAAGTTTTATCTAAAAATATAAAATAAATAAGTTAAATTAAATGTACATATATGATGGTAAATAATTCTGTTAACCATCAATTTATAATTCAGATTTAAATAAAAAGTGTAATTTATGCAGTAATCGTCCTTCAATGAATTGCTTGTTGATTAGACTTACATTATATATTGATATACTAAATCCTGTTACTTCGGTAAGCATACCAAAAATATATAACCAAAATCCATATAAATTTACTTCATCAAGAAAACTTAAATTAATTTAAAAATTAATTTTCATATAGTATACAATTATTTTAAATATATGTATGTATTATACATTACAAGAGTAATTTCTGATGTTCTTTTGCAAAAGCTATTATCTTTCTATTCAATGCCGCTTCATTATGCCTTGATTGAATGTGATCTTGTATTGATAATTTCCCAATTTTCAACCTTGAAAATGTAACATGTTAAATAAAGTCCGAAATTATTATTAAAATTGGGAACAATATTTGCTTTGCGCATCTACAAAATCCTGTAAATTAATCAATTGCAAATTACCCATATAAAATGTTATTAACATCAATTCATGATATTCAATAGATTTCATTATGATTGAAATGGCATATCCTATTAAAATATAAGAACAGGATACGATATCAAGTAGTTAAAGTGATCATTTATATCAAATATTGACTAAGTGATTCAAATTGATAAATTTAAATGTTTAATACATATTTTTTCAAGGTTTTAAAAATCATCATAATGTAAATACTGAGGACATGTTTTCGTCATTGAGATCCTTAGGTAACTGCTAAAATTGTCTTTTAGCAAACTTAAAACGTGAAAAAGCAGAAAATGATGAGCATATTTTAAGAACCAATTTTTTCTTCTGCAGGAAGGTATTTTTAACAATATATAAATGACGAACAATGAATATGAGTTTTCTGTGACACACTTATATACTGCGTTGAAAGAAAATGCAATGACCAAAAAACTTTCAGGAAATTATAACTTAAGAAATTTCCATCCAATTAAGATCCTCTTTTGTTGATAAAAGATAATTCGCTATTTGGTTTAATTTTGTTAATTAGAAATAATTCTTTACTTTTTAATGATACTTTCACAGATCTTGATTATCAAAATGAAGTGACTTAAGCAATATCTGTATATACAATAATCGATATATCTTATTGATATCCGTTATAGTCTCATTTACATTTTATAAACAGTTACTGTGTGTTTATAAAATTATACTGAAAAAGTGTTTTTTATTCGTTAAATGGAATATAAACAATAAATGTTTGCCATTTAGTTATCCTTTATTGTGACTAAATATATAAATAAAACCGATTTAATTTGAAGATTTTTTTTATTAACATTTACTTTTTAGTTCTTAGTATCTTCGAAAAACTAACAAAGTAAAATAGAGCAGACGACCCTCCGCAAAAAAATGGTAAAAATGCATCTTACTGAATGATGTCGAAGGTAGCAAAGAAGTAACTAACGGCTATTAAAGTGCTTATTTCAAAAGCAAGAATATTGCATGATCCAAAATGAAAGATCCAAATATAAGCAATGTAGATAAGCAAAAAATGATTCACTTTGTCAGTAGGAAAATCTAAGTTTGTTGTAATATAGTCATGACTTCTGGTAAAGGCAAATAATTCCAATTTTCCAAGAGTATATGGTATAAGTGGCGCTAACATAACAACTATATCCGACATTATTTGAAGCACTAGAACAAAAAAACTATTTAATGAAAAATATAATAACAATTAGTTACTGAATATACACGTATAGAAATAGGTAGGTAAATATTACTGAGAATACGAGTAATTGTGTGACAGTGAAATTTTATAAGTAAATTTTACTATTTTCATTTCGTAAAATAGAATTCAACATTTAAAAAAGCTCCCTCTCTGAGTTTCGAACTCGGTATCTGCTATTTCCTAATGAAATATTGGTATACCTTACCGTCGCGGCTAACTCGACTGACTGTCGGTAACGTTGTTTTTTTGTTAGTTAAAGTATGACAGCGTGAAATGTAGGTAAGGTTAAAATTTTCTGAGCAACTTAGTAAAAATTCATCAATATTTCGTGAAAATTCATCAAATTTGTGCAAATTTTACGTAAAAAACTTAAATTTTACTCAAAAACAGATACTGTCACACAATTACTCGTATTCTCAGTAATATTTACTTATCTATTTCTATACGTCTATTCAATCTTAAACAAGTAAATAACCTTCACATAAAAATATAAGTTTATCAGTATGTAACATGTAATCATTCCTAATTTCCTTTTCTTTATTATTTTTTGTTGTTTTCCAGTCGAAATTTATGATTTCAAGTATATGCCAAAACTATAATTACATTGTATTAATTGAACGTATATTTAATATTATTGGGAACAACTACTATTGTTATTCCCAATACACTTAATCCATTACGTTTACCAGAACAACATAATACTTGTTTCTTGCGTACGAAAAAATTAATAATTAACATTTCAATAAAAACATGAACAACTATCCATAAAACACATTTAAGCACTTCATCTTGGTCCTCTACATGCGTGTATACAAAATACACCTAAAAGTGTAAAATGTATTAAAAAATGTTAATTTATATATTTTATTACAAATATGTTCTTGACAAAATTCTGCAGTGTTTGTCTTTAAAATATAAATTTCCGTAAATACTTTTTATAAGTTAAAGAAATCTTAAGTAATTAAAGGTGTATATGTTTTAAGATAAACTTATGTAATTTACCTGACCATACAATGCAAAATTACTTGATATTGTCTGCATCATATAAACCAAAATTATAGAATATTTACTTTGTCCCGGCCACAAGCCAATGTGCAGTAATATTTTTTTAAAAAATGGATAGCGTAAATTGTAAAGATTCGCATTGCAATCGAAAATGGAATTATACTTGACCATTGGAATTTTTTGTATTTTAGATGTATAATTTTAAGTATATGTGTGAATCATTAAAAAATGTAAATAAATATGACTGAAAACCAATTTTTATGTAATGAAAGAAAAAGTTAAATGAAATAATTTCACGTAAGAAACTGAAATAAATGTTAATAAATTGTAACATTCAAACTTTATTAGTTTCTTTTTACCTCAGTTAAAAGTATATTAAACAATGAAAAATGTTATCCAGATCGTAACTTCCTCTTGACTAACTAATGAATATTCCTGCTTCTTATTCTGTGCTACAACATACATTAATCGATTTATTCTTTTCTGTTCATTTTAACTGAACGCTAATATCTTTAAGTTAATTACACATGATTAAAGTAAACGTTTCATTTAATGTCGTATAAATTAAATTTCGTTTGATAATTTATTTTATGATGGTTGTTTAACATTTTTACATGTAATTTATACAAATCACATAATTAATAAAACATGATTTAAAAAAATTAAGTTTTTTACTTATTCAGGAACAAATTTCCATCATGGAAATGACACTAATAAATACTTATGGATTCTAATTATACATGTGAAATAAAATGTAATTTCAATTGTAGACAAATTTGTCTTTTAAGCATTTGTTTAACTTAGTGTAAGTTTCAAATAGTATTTGGAAAATTGTTTTCATATTTTACATTTTTTTATGTTTATAGACATTTTAGAGTTAATTCAGTGAAATGAAATTATGAAACATACTTTCCCAGAATGTATAAAAATTGTGTATTGAAATTCAATCATTATGCAGTACTTTTTAAAATAACAAATCGAGCAAGGTAAACATTTATAATGACATTGTTAAGACGTTGTTGTGTAAAAATGTATACACACTAATAGTTACATAGGATAAAGTATCTCGTTCGGATATACAAATAATTCACCACGAAAACTGTTATTATAGCATTTGATAGGATACAAAACTTACCACTGTAATTTAATATTACTGAAATTTGATCTAAAGCATTTTGTATCTAGCATTTTCTCTTGTCGTATAGAATGAAACAGACATATTACATTACTAATGAAAATTCATTTGCCAAGTGACAAATTGATTTTCACATATACATATATATTTTTTGTTCCATACAAGAATTTTATTCAAGTGATTCAGCTTGCAAATGAAAAAGCTACGAGATTTTAAGTGAGATCACAACTCAACTAACACAATTAAAAGTTTAAAGTCTATTTCGATTGTTAAACGCTTTCCAATTTGGAAACTAATTTTCTCACTAAATTACGGAAATATAATTGTTATTAGCAAATGCATTCATGCTAATTATGTTTTTATCCTATACTGAAAAAAATCATTGAATCATTGAATGTTTTAATTAAATAAACAAATGTAGAAATATTACTTTTAAATCTACATTTAAAATTTAATGAAGCTCTTTTTTGTGTTTTCAATTAAAATTACATCATGTATTTCTGTACATTGCAAGATAGCAGAAAAAAAGTTAACATATAACACTTATATTTAATGTAAGTATTTATAAAATTTATGTTGTCATTTTCTAAAAGCACTAAATTTACTTGCTACGTTCCACAGGAACGAAGTAAACATTCCAAGATGTGTCATGAGAAATTTGAATTACCATAAGACGTAATTTTTATTACATTTTACGTTGCATGTAATACTAAAGGAAAGTGGTTCAATTTTATAGGTAGACGCGCTTATGTGATGAATTTCAACTACATTAAGTAGAAAATTACGTACACGTTTATAAACATGTATTTGAACTTGGAAATTGAATGTTTAACAAGATACACTTTTTGTTTCAATTTTAACACAGAAAAATTTAATTTAACATCAATTACGTTTTGTTGAAAGAAAACAATTATGATGAAACGAAAATGATTGATCAAATGTTATATTATTAATATAAAAACTTACTATATTTCCACTTTTCCAATAATTTTAATTTTTAACATAAAAATAACAGAGTTAAATTGAAATAAAATTGTACTCTGTCACGCATGATCGGTTACCTTTGATCTATCATTTCTAAAATCGAAATTTATTTAAATATATTCTTAGAGAATGTACATCCACCTAAACGTAAAATAAAATCAATTGCAAAAACGAACAATTTCATTTTATTTCTACATATGTAATACTCTAAATGAACTTAGACATCACGCGATACTCTATTATTGATGTAAATTACGTTTTAACATTATAATGCATCGGACATTTTTGACTTATTATTTCATGTCCTCCCAATATTGTATAATAAAAAAATTGTGCAGTATTTCTACCACTTAAAGTTATTTTCCACGTAAAATATACCACCCGTTTCCGTACAATTTTGCGTTTCTCTAACTATTGCCGTAATGATAATCATTCATCGTAAACATTTTTGACGCGAAATCGTTGAATGGACGGCAAATAAATAATGCAGATAATCGAAACCGGTAATTCAGTTTCACGAGTGTTGCGTAACAGTTTTCTATCATCGTTCCTCGACAAACGGAAAACACCGACTTTCTCATTGCAATCGGTTATACCTTCGTCGATTACCCAAACAGATAATGTTGGTCGATAAAAATTGCACTTTGCCGATATAACAAATGACTATTTGAACAAGGCGTTCTTTCTTCCGACACGCGATTATCTGCAGCATACGATATAGAGGAAGGTCGAGGAATCTCATTTTTGTATAGCGATTCTCAGATATCGCAATGGTTTTTCGATGTGATGCGAATTAAATAAACATTTTTTAAGCTAGTAATATCATAAACCGCCAACGAAAGTTTAATGAAGATAATGGTTTTTGTTTTGATAAGATAATTTTATTATATTAATGCATACATGGACCTCTAAAAGTTCTCTAAAAGTCTAGTCATGATAGTTTGAAAAAATTATATTTTAAGATAAACAAATTAAATTGATCTATATATATATCTATATATATAGATCTATATATATGATCTATATATATGATCCATATATAATATTGAAACATCTTAAATGAAAGAATCGGTTTTCATTTGTGAAAACAATTCAAATAAACTGTTTACCGTTTCATAAGAAGTCGCAAATTCTAAAGATCACTTCATTGAAATGTCAAGATCGTAACTAAAGGGTGTATGCAAGTATCCAGTTACGTGCGTTTTTCACACACAATTTCATCCAATCAACACAGTTTCCAGGAAAACAAAAACTTTTTATTGTCAACATTCGCACCAATGAATTGTAATGCGAAATACTTGACATTTACATTCGAACGAATTACTAAGAAATAATATATTTTGTTGACAATAAGCGGTAATTATGTGAATCAATTACTGATCGTTGAAATTGAGTCGCGCGTTTCATTGCCAATTTGTTCAATGACAAAATTCACAATTTAACGAGGATTAGTCATCTTGGTCTAAAAAGGCAAGAGAAAGACAGAATGAGGGAAAGAGATAGTGGAGGTAGAAAAGAAAAGGTCCGACGCGGAACTTGTGAAGGAAGATAATGTCTGTTAATTGTCGTCTATTTTTTTTTTTTTTTTTCACCAAATGTATTCACGCCCCAGGATACACTTGGCCTCCCGAGTGCTTTGCTCTGTAATGCATTTAACGTGCTACGTCGCGCCCGCACTCGATGAATTCCATTCTGGAAAAGATAATGAACTCTGTTTAAACGAATATCATTTTTCGAAATATGTTTGAACAAAAATGTACTTTTTGAAGTACTATTTTCAATTCAACAACTGATAACTAAATTTTGGTTTAAAACTTAAACCATTTAAAAATTAATTTTACACTGGTTTTATTATAAATATTCATATTTTTTCTAAATTAATTAATTGTTTATGTCAACAGTTTCATAAATGTTTACAGTATTTGTTTATGAAAAAAAAACAACCTGACATGTGAGACGGACATAAAATCAATTTTCACAAAATGAATAATCATGTAATAAAACTCGACAATTTCCTCCTTATAACGACCAAAAAAAATGCGACATTGCAACATAAAATTGTCAAAGAAAAAGAATCAGCTGAAGAGTCATTGTCTTCTTTGTTCACGGATTGATCATTTGAATTTACACGCGTTGGACATGTAGCAGCGAATAATGATCGGGGTACAGTGAACTTCTGGGGAAAAAGACGCTTCTTTTTAAGGGCAATCGTGGGCGAGTCGTCTACGACGTTCTCCAAGTCTCGTTCGCTTCTTGAGCCACATATACGCGGGCAGCTATTTTATAGCGAGACACAAAGAATATAATCTCAAGGTGCATCGCCACCTCTTTTGCTTTGTGCGAGCGCGCAATCGGAGAATTCCATTAGTCAAATTCTCAGAATGTCGAACAGAGAAAAAGTAATCCGGGTTCGATAAATTTTCGGCATTTTTTATCATCATTATTTCGTGGAACGAAGAACACAAATTTTATCACAAGTGTCAAGTGTTTTACATTTTTCATTCCATCATTATAAATAAAATTATTTTTAACATGACAATAATTTTATTAAAGAATTCCAAAATATTTGTCTTTCGATTTAAAAATACCTTTATTCAATATTTTAGTTAACAATGTAATAATAACTTGTAATCGGCGATGGGGATATTTATCCCAGGCGGAATATCTTTCTTATCAAGGAAAATTTGTAAGAAAAATAATAGTAATTAACTATCGATTAACAGTTCACTGATCATTAAATTTATTGAACAATTATTTTTGCAGTGATCTACTTTTTTAGTATAAACAATTTGTAAAGCAATTTGTAAAAAAAAGTATGTTAAGTTTCACGTTTGGAACATTTTAATACTAAGTTGAACAAGAAACGAAACAGTTGTATAATCATCACTCGCACGTAACATCGCGTTTCCGCGCATCACATTTTTTTGGGTTATAAAAAGAAGAGTGGAATGTCGAAACCAGAAACACTGTATCCCAAATAAACCCAAGTAAAAACATCATCGAGTTAATTGTTAGTCGCACATCGTTTCAAACTTCATTCACAATGTTGCTGAATTTATGACAAGACCAGTAATTAGCTTCTCATTTCCGTTGATTGATCTGTTCGTGACTGTTTTGTAAATTGTTGCTCCGTAATATAAAAGGAGCCTCTGCTCTCTTTATTATCATTTATGCCAATTATCTGTTTTTGCTGAAAAAGAGTGCATTCAGTATGATAAAAGTTAGAGACTTTCAATAGCGTCAGTCTAAAAAGGGTTTAAGGTAGTTGCAAGTATGAGTTACAAGAAAATTGATCTCTTTTATTTCAGTTATATATTGGACTGGTGAAGAAAATAAAAATAACGCTGAATGCTTTTAAATGACTAAAATAAAATCGAAAAGCATTGCCAAACGCATCATATTATGTTTCATAAATCATGCAGAAAATTGACTTAATTCACCGAGGTATATGAAAATAATTTCAGAAACAGAATATAGACAATTGTAAAAGCCAATGTTTCTTCTTGTTGATATATAGATGTATAAGAACGATTATAATATACAACAATTCGCTGAAATAAATAAAGATATAAGAAATAATGAACAATAAAAAATACTGAATAATAGAGAATACAACATTAAATAAAAATTTCAGTTTATAATTAGTTAATAAGTTTCAAATAAATACAATTTTAATAAAAATGTTTAATCAGAATATTTATACAAAATATGCATTATAACGTTATGAATTATCATTCAATGAAAATGGTTAAACATAACATTCGTTTGAAAACACCTGAGTACAAGTGGAATAAAAACCATCTTTCATTAATAACGTAACGTATAATTCAAAAGAAATCGCAATCGTCTTAAGAGTACATTGTGCAGGCAGTAATTTTGTTGTGCATAAATCGAACGACGACAAAAATGTTTGGCACTTTTGTTGGATGAACGATCGCCAACGAGAAAAAAATGTTCTTGATGTCCTTAAAGACCGGACCGAATGAAGATCTCAAAATACCTAGTGTCTGGTCCTTGAAGCTCCTTAAAAACGCTTTCCCAATGTCATAAAGCGCACTTATCTCGGTGAATATGTCAATCCGTCAAGTGGGTTTTCGACTTGAGACGGTCGAAGTCCGTCTCATTCTTACCAATGTTATCCATTCCATAGAAAACCCTTGAAGTCTCGATCCGGTCCGAAAATGGCAGCAACGTCATTATCGCGATCCGCGACGGTGACGTTCAACGGAAACGACCTGTGAAGGTGGTCGACGACCGCGAGGACTCACGGACCAAAGAAGGCCGTTGCTAAACGTTGAAACATGGACGCCCTGGAACTACAAGCCGCGTTGGTCAAACTGGATCCCGCGACCACCGTGACCCCGATCGGTCCCAAGCTTATCCCACGCGTGCCGATCGACATCAATATCGACCTCAGTGTTGATGAAAATGACCTCACTCTGCAAAACGTGCAGAATAATGTTCAAAATGAGAGAAAACTTTCGATCAGAAAGATGCATGATGGCCAGAATCTGTTGGGGACAAAGAGTAGGCAGGTGTCGAAAAGTTCAATCTCGGAGGTCAGGTGACGCCAGCCGTCCTTAGGCAGAAACACCATTTATAATACATATCCACCCTATAGGGGCGGAAAGCATCATGGTAAACATGCCAAAGAAAAGAGACATCATCATCATACGATTCACCACCAACATCATCGAAGTCATCTGGTGAGTTGAATGTAAATGTATTTCAGGTAGTAGTTCTATATCATTCTAATTTGCCTCTCTCAAATATTTATATTCATATTCTTTTCAAAACAGTATAATCAAATATATACTGTTTTGAAACATAAAATAAGGAAGATAAGTTAACATTCTAAATATTAACTATTACTTTTCCTTTAAAAAAGTAAAAATATAGATTAAACTAAAACTTGGATTTTGTTGTATAAAACATTTATGAAGAAAATGTAGGTATACCATAATTATTAATATAAGAAAAAATTAATGTAAGTTTTTTCAGAATTTTCAAATATTAAAAGAATGTAAAGTTTAAGGAAGGTTCTACATTTATTTTATCGATTTCATCAAAATGTATGATATTCCAATGAATTGCATTAATCAAACTAATGCAACATTATTTTTGGATATATAAAAAGATACTGATTCAGCTGAATTATTTAAAGATATGTGATGAAATATACCAATAAATAATAATCATACAGCAATCAACTTAGCGTTGCTATTATTTTCAAATAATAAGGTAAATTTATCAGTAATTATATTTGTTAAAATAACACGCAAAAATAATATACACGTTAAAAAAACATATTATTAATATCCACAAATTATTATTACAGAATTCTGTGACTACTGTGAAAATATGTAGTTTTAGTAATAACAGTAATAATAACTGATTGATTCATTAGACAATCAAAATTTGATTTCGCCAATTAATTCAACTACCTGTAAATCAATCCATTATATAGTAGCTGCCTTGATTATCCTAATCGGAAATTCAATCATCATCACTCTGCGGTTAACATGTAATTGAACAAATTTTATTTCCAATTTATTGTTAAAATGCAATTTTGATTCCAGTTTCGGTATTTTTACAACAAAACTGATACTTTTTCATATGTCATTTCTAACGTAATTCAAAACATTATTCTCGCGAGAAATAATCAAAGTCAATTTTCATCAAATAAATCGATGAGAAGTATCAGTTTCACGTTAATATGAAAAAAATATTCAAATGCAAACTTAAAACTTTTCAATTTCATCAGCTATTTTATCCCATAACCCAACTTTTTTATTAGGTCAAACATACTTATTTCATTCTCTATGCGTTATAAGGAAATATCTCGACCTCAAAACTCGAAACTAACTTTCCAATATAATAACGCTTTTATCAATCCATAAAATTGAACATTAAACAAAAAAGTTCTTCTTATATTAATCAAATAAACAAAACAAACAGATAAAATCAAATTATCGGTGAGACTTACTTTAATAAAGGCGCATAAATTTCTAATAATAAAGCAAGTGAATTCAATGTTGCAATAAAATAAGACAAAAATGTTAACCCAGTAAATTTAATGACATCATTATAATATAAATAAAATAATAACGACGTTTAAACAAAAAATGATATCGTATAATTATAGAATTGAAGAAACGCAAAATGAAATCTTTTTAACTGTAAATATACAATAAACTTGCGTGTTGTATCTATAGACAATTTTCGTCACTTTTTCATCTCTCGAATGCAACACGAATTATCCGCGAAAAGACAAAGACTAAGCCGTCGTTAGACTTTTCAAGGCTGCCGTTCTTTGGCGGCGAACAGAAGCCGAGCGCAAATCTTATGCGTACCTACGTATTATATATGCTTTGGCATACGTCGATCAGCCGCGTGGTAAACAATGGGATACGCTTTGACTAGCATTCCATGCCTTTACACTGTGTCTCATGATTTAATTCTAAACTCAATGCTGAGAACGGTAATGCACATGTCAATCAGTTGACCATTACTTTTTAAATATCGTTTTTTTTCATTCATTTTCATTCATTTTCTACACAAAAAATTCGACACATACTTTAAATAAAATATTGTTTTGCCTTTTATACTAACATTTACGTGGGAATATATACCTAATTTAATCATTTAAAATAAAGGTTTACAGTTCTCACAATATAAAAACGCCATATATGTTATCAATTATGAAAATTAGATTACATATATTGTGCAAAAGATGGCGTAATATAAAGTACTTGCACACAAAGCAGTTTTAGTCGGTTCTTTAATTTTTCCAGAAAGCAAAAACAGTGATACAATGAATGGACGAATGAAAGAATTCAGTTTTTCTGAATGAAATATATGTTTACTTTCTTTTCAGGAAACAGTATTGCTTTTTTGTTCTTAATTTAAAAGTTTCCTTTTTTAGTACGCATATGCAAAAATCCGGATTTCCAATTTCATTTAGTGAGAGAAAAAAGCAAATCTTGGCCAAGCAAGAAAAGTTTACTTTTTGTTTGCATATACTTTATGCTTTTGCTCTAATGAGTTTCGATCCGTTGCTTTGCATTTAGTAAGCAGTCCAATACCTTGGACTCCATCCATGTTATCAACTTATGATTTTTCCATATTTAAATTTTGACATTTCATCATAATCAATTTCATACAACTAATTCAGTGATTTTCCCATAGTTTATATTCATTGTTTTCCAAAATGTTCCCATCCATCTACTCATACTGCAGAAACAGACTAAAATCAGACTTCTCTTGGAAACCCGACCACTGAAATAAACTTGTATGAAGAGGCAGCGGTGCTTAATCTGGATTTAAATTTATAAAGATCAATTACATTGTATTTGTAGTCATTGTTATGAATACTTCGGTCGCGTGTCGATTGATACATTACCTTCTGGTTGCCCTTATGTAGCCAGGCATTCTCGAATGCGGGCACAAAAGCGAGATCACGTCGAATGAATGTATAGCGGTGCAAAGTCGCACGCTATTGATAATACTTTTTGAATGCTGGCATATGTGTCACATGACTTCATGAGATACGTTCAATATGTTGATGTGACAAATGTATAACGGGAGAAGTATATAAAGTGGTGTTCAATTTAAAACACCCGCTTATAATTCATTCGATCAATTGAGCCTAAATAATATACATATATGCAAGTACGAACGAGAACTTTCTACCTATTACTGGTGGTCCGATTTCTTGAAATCATTTAACTTCCAACTGATTTTATTCTAACATCATTTAATCATTAACAATCAATAAATCTTTCAATTTTCTCCATTGATAATTGAAAATGTCGTTTTATTATTATCTGGATTATTCATCATTATGAAGAACTTCATTTCAAGCAACTTTAACGTTTATTTTTGCAAATGATCGTTCAAACACGACATCATTAACTACAATTTAGTAAATGCAATTTTAAATTTGATTACATTTTGATTATCATTACTTATCAATTATTTATTAGAACACATTTAATGATGCTATAAATTAAATAGCAAACCTGCATGGAATTGGTAAAATGATTTGTAATTATTGAGTGAATTAACCGACAGTTCTTTTTCAATCGAACAATCGTAAATTAAAATCAACTCAAATGTACGTAACTAAATGAAATTGCAATATGCAACGCGATGATAAAATCCGCAATGTACTGTCAGAATGATGTGCATTTGGATTCGCAAGCATCTTTCGTATGCCTACGTCTGTCTTGCTTTACCTGCGTGCCATAGATATTCCAGATCGCGTTTGCGTAATGCAATCTGAGTCATTAATAAAACTACTGTGAATCACTTGTCCACTTTAGCACGCGGATAATTTTACCAACAACCGCATCTACATTAATTATTACACAAACCACAATTTTGCTTATTCGTTGAACGTCAATGCTATCCATTTACTATTAACAAATAATAAATATTAAGATCCTTTTAATTCGTTAGGTAAACACAAATGTTAATATCATTTAAATCGAAATTGCTTCTGGAAAATGATGTACTTAAACTGCATAGCATAAATACAAATATGAAATTGTATTATTCCATGTTATGTTTTTTATATTAAATTAGTAAAATAAACAAATGCAAATATACTTATTCCTTAAAATTAAATCAACCGCAAAGTATAATTGGATGCAAAAGTTTTATGTTCATATTTAATTGCTTGTTCATGCAAAATTTAAACATATAATTTGTTCTCTTTTTGATTCACTATATTTATATAATGAATCTATAAACTTTATTTCAGTTTAATAATAATAATTTTCTGTTTCAGGTGAGTAACCAGATAAAATCAAACAAATTGCTGTCCATGGTGAGTCGAGCATTGTAACTTTATCACATACAAATATTAAATAGCATTGCAACGATATTCAATTTTTAAACAACCATATCGAATGAAAAAGGGCTTTATGATTCCATGTATATTTTCCTTTGAGTAACCCGGGACAAACAACGAATGTTGCTAAATAAAATAGACAGAATCAAAGAAAAATTTTGTTTTTTGTCTACAGTTGCACACAGATTGAGGAAAAAAGCAGCATACAAACGTTTAAATTTTTTTTTGTTTTAAGCAATTACAAATAAAAAAATTGATTATTTCAAAAATATGAGTACATTTAATTAAAAATGTCGGTAAATTAAATTCATAAAAGATTTTTTGATACTATAAATATAAAAGCATTCCTTTTAAATCGAGAAAATACAAATAAAGGAATAAAATGAATTGAGAAAATAATTTCATGGAGATCAAACTTTTTCCTTACTACAAATAAAAATCAATAACAGTACGACCTCCATGCATCTATGTTAGTAAAAGTACGTGTATGTGTATATGCTTTATCGTTCATTATCTTCACATCACCCAAGGGAGACCACTTTGATTTAGGAAAACGACTACCACAGATTATTATAGACTGCTGGAATTGGAAGGAAACAAGAAAATGGTTTCATTCACTTACTTTCGAAAGTGTATATTATTGGGGTAAATTTTGTCTAATTGATATTGCTTATCAATTATTGGTTATTGAAAATAACAATATACTATTTCGCTTCAGGATACATAAAGACGATTTCTCATCAATTTCTCTTCCAAAGAAAATTAATAAATATCGAAAACTAATTTTGCAGATAAGATTTCTTTTAAGTTTCTTTCATTAATTGTTTTTTTTATTATAATTTATGAACATTTAGTTAATAAATGTTGAAAATACAACGGAGTATTTAGATAATATATATGAATTAATATAATAATTAAATAATGAAAATAATGTGTTATAATTAGTTTGAAAAATCATCTATGTTCAGTTATTAGATGTGCAATCAAATGAAACGTAAATTTCTCCAAAATATATAGATGAAATGTGAAGGAACATATCTATCACCAGGATGCGAAATTAATGTGCCAGCCTAATTGGCTTTCGCATACGTTTTGTAATATTCCCGGGTTCAATTGCCACTGAAAATTGTCACGTGACCAACTGTGATGGGCGATTCGTCATTGCGATTGTAACGAACGCAAACATCGACAATCACGTGGCAATCGGAATCTCAATAGGCTTCGCTGAATCTCATTTGTCTAATCCCAACTGCCATTGTGTGCACACAATATGAGAAAAAAGTAGTGTAATTAAACAAATAATTGGATAACATCAATTTTTAGAATAATCTGTACTTAGTTTCAAGAATAGCAGAAAGAACTAGAAGGAAAAATTCATTGATTGCTACAAAACAGATATACTTAGATTACAATATTTAAATATAGTTTTAAGAATTTATCTTTTTTTCTTTTCTAAATTTAAAAATTTTATCTTCTGAACATTTTTATCGAAATATATTTTTTTATTACCCCTATAAATTTTCAACTTTTTGTCATCACATTATGAAAATCCTACGCCAAACCTTATCACGAAGTTTTTATAAACTTTCTGCAAAAGTCTCCGTTAACTAAAATACGATCAAAGGTTTCTTTTCATTTAGAACATTTTAAGGTTTATCAAGTTGTCTAAAATCTACATTTTTCACAATTTTGACAAAAACATTTTTATTTTTTGAGATAGACATGGTTTAATGAGTCAATTCTCGACGACAAAGTTAAACTTCCGGTTTATTTATTGATGCGCAATGATCGAGTAAACCGTAGAACTGGCGTTGTGTGTCTGTATTTTAGAGACATCTTCACCAATGTTACGATTTTGGAGGCATCTAATACAAAATCTCGCGTTTCATCTGAGTTTTTGATAGTGAAGGTTGTTTTTGCCGAAGCTTCGATTTTGATCGGAGTAGCTTACAGAACGCTATCTGCTTCCTCCCTAGATGACTTCATTAATGCGTTCTCTCAGTTAGCCCATATTTGTGAAAATATTATCATTGTAGGCGACCTCAATACGGATATGCTCGTTGATAGTCCTGCTGCTCGCTATCTTAACCTCTTTGCATCCACTCATGACCTGCATTTGGTCAATGGCAAGCCCACACATCATACCTCTCATTCCCATGCCTTACTTGATGTCTACTTTATTGATTCATCCTCAAAATTACTTTCCTTTTGTCAATTTGGCTATCCTTTTCTTTCCAATCATGAAATCATTTTCCTTGTTTATCGTATCCCTTCCTCTACTCCACCATCACGTCAGTTTACCTTTCGCAATATTGAAGGTATCGATGTCTCTAGGCTTCATTTGTCCATTGATCATTTCAAATCATTGTATCCCCTAGATCTGGCTAACACTGCTCTTGCAGTTTGCTCACTGAAGAATATCCTTCACAACGCCTTTGATGATTGTACCCCCTGTGCTGATATTTCTGAACATCTCAGATTTACGAAACACCTTCTGTACACAGACGATCGTCAAATCTACTCACATGATTCTATCTCTAACCTTCAGGCGTTGCTTGATCGAGTCAGTAAAGATATTGTGTCACTTTCTGAATGGTCAACGGCAAATCATTTGTGCATCAATCTTACTAAAACAAAGATCATTATGTTAGGTTCGCGATTGTCTGAAGCAAATTAGACCATCTAATCTGCCGCCAATTACTATAAATGAGGTTACTGTACCATATGTGAATACCTCGTAACTTGGGAGTGATAATTGACTCAACTTTGTCCTGGAGTGACCACGTAAAACATATTTGTCGTAAGGTTTGGTCAACATTGAGATTTATTAGACGTAGCTGTTCCATTTTATCTATCGACCTCCGGAGACAACTTGTGCTTTCACTTATCACACCTCTATTTGACTATTGTTGTGTGGTTGTCACTAACATCTCTAAACAACTTGATCGTTCTCTACAAACAGCCTTTAACGCATGCATCCGCTTCATCTTTCCTTTAAGACGGACCTGTCCCATCTTTCCCACCTTTTGAAGTTGGGGTTGCTTCGAATTTCGACCCGCCGTCTTTATTTTGTTACTTGCCTAGGCTACGACTTACTAAATGGTCAAACTCCTGCATACCTTTCTCAGAACCAGATCGAAGGATCTGCTGGTACTGCGCGCATTCTTCGGAGTTCCTGCCGGAAACTAGTGGTACCCTATTGTAATTCTTACATGTTTTAGAAATCTTTTGTTGTAAGTGCCACTAGATCCTGGAACGAACTGCCGAATTACATTAAACAATCTAAGTCACAATCAATTTTTAAAGGTTGTCTGATGCGTTACTTAGTTTTTATACAAAATTGTTCTCATTAAATAAGTTTACGCTTTTCATTATTTGTTTTTATTGTTTCATATGTACTTTTTCTGCCAAACGGGGTTTTAATAATAATAATAATAATAATAATAATAATAATAATAATATAATAATTAAATAACTAAATTGATCTGTTATAATTAGTTTGTTCAGTTATTAGATGTGCAATCAAATGAAACCTAAATTACTCAAAAATATATATATGAAATGTGAAGGAAAATATCTATCACCAAGATGCGAAATTAATGTGCGAGCCTAATTGGCTTTCGCAAACGTTTTGTAATATTCCCAGGTTCAATTTCCACTGAAAATTGTCCCGTAGCCAACTGGGATGGACGATTCGTCATTGCAATTGTAACGAACGTAAACACCGACAATCACGTGACAATCGGAATCTCAATAGGCTTCGCTGAATCTCATTTGTCTAATCCCAACTGCCATTGTGTGCACACAATATGAGAAAAAAGTAGTGTAATTAAACAAATAATTGGATAACATCAATTTTTAGAATAATCTGTACTTAGTTTCAAGAA
>JABFPJ010001784.1:0-23106 GCA_022817425.1 Gryon sp. ZL-2020 | reverse complement strand
AAACAATATCTTCTTGACTATCTATGTTATTCTTTATATTACTTTGAATGTTGAACAAAAAAAAATGATAATAAACTCTAAGTCATTACTGCAGAGAACCATGCAAGTAACAATGTCTATGTTCCATGCAGTTTTACACTTTGCCTGTGTTCTGCTTTACTTTTCGAATGATAAAGCAGTTTTAATTATACAAATAAAATGAACATTGAAATGCCTCTGTTATGTTATTACAGAAAAACCACTACGTTTATTTTTCATGGCTTCTCTCAATTTTTTTTCTTGCTTATTGTTCCTCTTCTTTATTATTACTATCCCATTTATAATTTACATTTCTCAAATACATTTTATGAATGATTTAATTGAAATATTTTTCTTCGATTTATTAGTATAAAAATAAAATTGAACAAAGAAACATAAAAGCTGTTTTCCTGAAACGAATTTTTATATAGGTATGTAAAATTATTAGTAAAGGGAAACTTACGTTGACCCCATTTTCCAGTTCTGGGATGAATGTAGTTCGGATATAATCCTTTTGGTTTGTCCAAATTTTTCAATACTTTCCGAACATTCTCTACTTTGCTCTTAAATACAGGATTTCCTGTAATGTCGCTAAGGTATGTGAATTCCAGATGCATCGTTCCAATTTCGGAAAGGATACTACATCCATTACTTGCCCACCCATAGTTCTTACTATCCTGTTAACAAAGATAATTTGCATCGCTTAAATTTACTGTTCTTATATTAAAGAAAATACATATAGCTGCACAAAAGTAGAAGATTCCACAATCTTTTTATTTTCAAGGAAATCTGTATTTCTTATGTAATAAATAATGTAATCTTTATGCATACAATGAGAATAACATATTGTAAAGAATAGTATGTAACTTATAGAGAACACAAAATCAAAATGTAACGACTGGTTACGGTAATTTTTTAATGCATAGATAGCATATTGTAAAATATGTACTAACCATATCGTAAAATGATGATCATGATAAAAAAGTTCATATAACCTGTTTTTATGTATGCCATATGAGTAATTTTGATAAATTAATTCAATAAGAACGATTTGTTACATAGATTGTATACTTCGATTTTTTTTATTAAATGAACCAAAATTTTCGAAAAATCAATTGAAAATTATTATGTATACAATTATTTATGTTACTTTCTTTATATACATTTAAAATGATTATATATTTACACTTCGAATTGTGTTAATCACGTATTTTATAATTACATTTTTCTAAATCATCCATAACACACAGGTCAACACGTTTATAAACACAGCTGATACAAAATTCGTCACCATGTATATATTGTAACGTAAATTAAAAAAATACAATTTATATTGTACAATATGATTTTCTCAATTACTATCCGCTATTTTCATGTGTTTATTTTTCTTTGTTTACATTATATGTAAACACAAGTATTTCTCTTTGTTTAATACACTGTTTTCGGAGATATGAAAATAGGGTAATATTCATGAAAATGCTATGGAAGAAGAACAAATTATAATTAATATTAATATTTGCAAAAAATACTGGTAACGCTATGGCTTCATAATTCGTTGCCAACTTCAGAGTGAGCTTTACTTTTTGATAACGGAAAAAATAAGAAAAATATAATTATATAATAAAGAAAATAGAAACACGTATGTTTTGCGAAGAACATTGTTATACGTGGTAATGGAGAATTATGATGCTAAGATGGCAAGGATGTTACGCTAACGAGGTGTAATATTCTACTCTGATAAGATTGCTAATAGAAATTATTAAAGCTTACTGAAGCAATCGTTCGTTTGCATGTAGATCTATAGCTAGGTTAACGCATTAAGGGAATTAATACCACACAGATGTCGCTGTGCAATTAAGATGAAATCTAACGATACTCGTGTTCGTTATGATACTATAATACGTAGCTTGTGCTCGACGATGAAACCGCGCAAATCGCGCACGATTACGTTTTTCCCGGCATTCTCTGTTTCGCGTTTCCTAGAACTATTACCAGATGTCGCTCCTGCGAGATTACTTTGTTTATAAAAAAGGTCAAATTTACTGATCATTAAAATTTGAATATTTCAATTGAAATATTTAATTTTTCATATGATTAAAATAAGAAATAACCTTTGTCATAATATTTTCATAACAAACAAAATATTGCTTCTGATAAGTAATGAATTTAGTAACGTAATAATAAAAAAAGTAACGACAAATTAATATGTACATTAAACAATAGTTTCTGAAATACGAGAAAAAAAATATAACAAATGAAACCTCAAAAGGTGAAACTTACGCCTGTGTGAAGGTTGATGATGGAGTGAGGAATTCCGGTTTCAGTCTGGAAAGCAGGCAACATCCGTTCTCCAAGTTGAGCTGCCTTATCACGGAACATCACATCCCCAGTGAGGGCATAGCAGGCGAGAAGGCTACCCATAAAGCGAATGTTCGTCTCAAAGAGAGATACTTCTGCGTTCTTTAAACAAAAAAGCGAGTTACATTAATTTACGTATTTCAAACTCCAAATTTATATAAAAGCGAATACATATATATGTAATATTCACCAAAAGTTATCTAAAGTAATTAAAATATTCTGTAATTTGCAACGTTAAAAAAAATGGTCTATTTATGTCTTTGATCAATCAATAAAGTGTGTTTGATTTTGTAGCTGATATCGGAACGTTTTAATTACACAAATGTAACATCTGAATTGAAAAATAATATGTGAATGTATATTGAATTGATTATGAAACTGCTTGATAATCAACAGGCAGTATTTTAAAAAACCATAATCTAAGAGCATTCATGGACGAATAAAAAGAAGAGAAGTAACGTGATATCCATGTGCGAATGAATATTTGAATCGCGTCCAAAAAAGCAGATACCATTCGGTATTCATAAGGTTTCTAGTTTTCATTCGCGCTCGAATGAAATGAGTCTCGGAAAGAAGAGGAGCGCACGAGAGACGGATATGTTGAATGGCGAAAACTCCAAGCTAATTGAAATGGCCGTGGACACGGACCTTATCAGCAGAATCACAAGATAATGGGTGGAGTCACTATGTAAATGATGCCTTCAACATTGACAGAGGGCGCACCTTTGCTAGCATCTCAGATCGAATTACAAAATGCCATGCAAACATGCGAATTACGCTCTTTTATGTGCACTCTTAATATATCCGTCACAGATGTTAATCTGTCATCTAAACTTGTAAAATCAACCAAATAAATTGTTTGTTTAACAAATTGTAAAATAAATTCAAACAAAATTGTCGCTTTATTGATTCCATTTTTGATCTCGTGGTGTTTTAACTTTATGTTTTTTGCACTTTATTGCTGGGTTTGTACAGATCATATCAACCATAATTCATAGATTGACGCTTAATAAATTGTCTATAATAAATTTGTCAATGACAGACGCGTCACGAGTTTTAGCTGATATATTGTTTGTCTAATACTGCATTTTTATTTCGCAAAAATATTTCTTTAGTCCACGGCTGCAGGCCATACTAGCATAGTTCATTTGATTTAAAAACACATTCAAACAGTTTGCAACGAACACAAGTGGAAAAGGAAATCATTTACATAAACTGGTCGCGAACGGTAAATTGTACATGAACGTGATTTCGTGACAATCGAATGAAGTGAAAAATAGATAGATATTATATTGCGGTCTCGTGCCGACAAGTAGCGAATTTGAATTTGAAAAGGGATATGTTATGCTCTCGCCGTATCATTTTCTTTTTTGTTTCAGACAACGAAAAGAATAAGTTAAATGTATAAAAAAAATGAAACTTTCTTTTGGGGGCGGGGGAGGATACGTAAAATACGCAAAACGGAGTTTGTGCCAGTGGTCATGAAAGAAAACGTTAATCTCACCGAGACGGCCTTTCTCACTGTTTTCGCGAACTGAGCCCCCAACCATATTTTACAGCTTTGGATTAAGCTTTAATAACGCTTCGGTAAGTTTTAATGAAAACGTCATATTTCATGCTGCGCATTGATATTCACGTCTGAATGCATAAAGACGTCATATTTACGTTCACATAACACAGTAGGCAATACTCAACACAACAATATCAAACCATTTTTCTTAATCCAAAACTTTGTACATTCGAATAGCAGAAAATCCAAGACGCGAAGGAAACAAGTTTTTAGCTGAGCCTGAGTTGTATTGAGAATTGTCGAAACTAATTTGAGTTCAGATTTATTCTGACAGGGATCGGCACAAAATAAGGCTCGGAAAAATTTTTTGCTTGATTGGATGTGATTTTTTATATACGGATTTTTTTTTTCAGTTAAAATAATTTGGCTTATGATGGACATTTTTTAATGTAAAAATTAAGTTTATGAATTTTTTTGGTTTAAACAAACAATAAACTTTTGTAAACTTTTTTTCCAACAATTTTCTTTAAAAGTCATTTCAAAAATTATCATTCTATTAAGAACTCTTAATTTCGTTCATAAAAAGAGAAACTTTGAAATACCGTGACTAAAAATTAACATTTTCATGCAAAGCCAGTTTCATATGAATGCTTAAATTTGGTCGAAAAATTCGTAAAAAGGATTAGTTCCTATTTTGATCTCTTTTATTCAAAAAGAAAAAAACTGCACTTCAGTTCAAACTAACGTAAAGTATATGTAGAAAACAAAATTAGAATAAACAATTAAATTTTATTTTACAATAGTTTCTTTTAATACAAATAATCATTTTTTTCAATTTATAATCAAATAGTAATTTTACGGAACATAAAATAAATTTCTTAAAAATAATGCTTTTAATAAATGAAAATAGTTATAATTAGAAAACTGAAAACATTCTAAAACCATAGATGTTTTGAAGGTAACTTTATATTCAGGATCAATTTTTTACATCAACAAAATAAGGCATGTAAATTACATGTCTTTTATATACCTTATTTTGTTAAACTGATGAGATTTGCAAGGATAATTTGATCGAATTATCCTTGCTTAATCTTGTACCCATGTTTTACTTGAATAATTCTTAAAGT
The DNA here is from genome assembly GCA_022817425.1 of Gryon sp. ZL-2020. Lineage (NCBI taxonomy): Eukaryota > Metazoa > Arthropoda > Insecta > Hymenoptera > Scelionidae > Gryon > Gryon sp. ZL-2020. The sequence continues at coordinate 18,093 of JABFPJ010001784.1, read as the reverse complement.
AATTTTTGATACTGTCTAATTTTCAGTTCTCTGAAATATATCCGCCTTCTCAATTTATAAGGGTTCTCTTGCGCGCATCTCGTAATACTAATTAGATTCTATTCAAAGTACGAAACTTATGGCGCAAATATTCATTCTTTTGATCAACTTATGTATCTATATATATATATATATTTAAGAAGGAAATAATTTTGCGAGTTTCGCCACGAAAATTCGTTCATGTAACATATAATGTATGGATGAATCCGTTAGAGGACGAAGTAATCAAAGGTAATAAAGTTTATAAGCGCTTGGTTATGGCTAAACATAGCTTCGAATTTCAATACTGTTGAAATTGAATAAGTGATGCAGCCGCTGAACGCAAGCTATTTTCCAGCGGCTCAAGTTTTGTGCGCGAACGTTTTGACTTTGCTTTTGCTGGGCTGTGCAATGTACGCTGGTTTGAATTCGCCATGCCTGTCTTACTCAGCTTCGTTTAAAAGCCCCTGTCAGATTACGTGAAATCTTTCTGCGAGTTTTGCTACAAACCGATCGATTTCCAGAAAACATTTCATTCAAAAAATGCCGTTCTTTGCCGATAAAGTTGCATCATTTTCATCCCACCTTTTTTCCGTCTCTCTTCTTTATTTTTCTTTGTTTATTTTTTATTCAACTCCCTTTACTCGTGATTTGCATACAATATATTATCTACTAACAGTTGTATTCGCGAAAAAGTATCAAAGAAACTTGCAAGATTTGGAAAGTTTAAATGGAAAGGTTATATTGTTCGCTTTTACCAACATTCTGATACAATATGAGTTTTCCTTCTCTATTCTCTAGTACGCCATTTCCAAATGCATTATGTTTCGCAGATTCAGAATGGAGCATTATGATATCCAGAATTTCAAATAAGCTGTTGTTCCTCTTTTTTCATTCTTTTCTTTTTATTATTTATTTTTTTTTTCGTTGCAGATAATGATAAAGTACCATACTTAAAATTGCATCAAACTGTGCGACGTAAGCCGATTGTCGAATCAATGCGATGGCAAATCTTTTCGTGGTTGTAAAATGCAAGCAGGGTATCAGACTGGTTGGCTTAAAGCTTGTACTTGTCACAAATCATTGCCGACTGTTTATCTTACATGCACTGAGATGCTTAATTAAAACCAGCTCCACGTGATGAAATTATCCATAACAACATTTTTACACAGGACAAAATAAAACCTTTGAGTCAACTAGATTGAATTCAGGTAGACCATTCTAGTTAATCTTATTAGATTGTACTTCTAACGTGTACTTGTTAAATATCTTTAGATGTACTATAAAAAACAAAATACACACGACTCCTATATCAAAATGATGATTCAGGTATTTAAAGTTTTGACAAAAAACAACATAACAACAAAAGTCATCTCGTTACATCAATTAGATTATTCAAACTTGTGTTTTATGTTAGAACTAACATGAAAATACAAGTAATGCCAACTATATAAGCTTACATTTAAAAAATGGTTGATCAAAATACTTTTTCTGGTTAGTATAATTTTATTTCCCGGTATAATTTAATGCTGTTACGATACGATAATTTAATTAATTATGTCTTAATTTAAAAAATTACTTTAAAAAATATTTGAAGTTAGTTTAATTATAGAATGTACTTTAATAGTTGATCTTAAAATCATTTCCCTTAAATATAATCATAGAATGAGTTTAAAAAGCTTATATTGATTTCTTTGTTCAACAGTTGACAGTATAAGAATTAGCAGGTCAAATCAATTAACTGAAATTATGAACTGCGCGATAAATTTACACAATCAATTAAGCGAATTAATCGAAATCAGGATATCAGTAATCAAATTATATCTACAAGACGTACAGCTGAATGATATCTCTCGCGAAGACTGCGGGATAAAATGAATTTGGCCTCTTTTCGATAAGTGACCATAAAACATCTTTATTTATTCGATACTTAGCAAACTTTGCAATTTCTGCGTTACGTATAATTAGACTTTTATTGCAGCTATAATGAAGACTGATAGGGCCGGCGCGTTCATTAAGAATGATTAATTGTCAGACGGAATCGGAGAAAATATGACATCCAAGTGCGTTTATACATTTTAAAAAATTATTTTTAAGAAGAATTACGTCTCAGATCCGGATCTTTTATATATATAGCAGAAAGTAGGCGTATCAAAATCGATCTGAAGCTATAAAATGTGTGTTCAGTATGCCCACAAAGGGCATTGCTCATGATTTACGACAAGTGCGAGTGTGCACAAATTAGTTACCCCCGTTGTGCTTTGACGCGCTCGTCATAACAAACAAACAAACAAATATCGAATCGAAAAATTATTGCACAATTCGTTGAGCGAATAAAAATGGTTCTTTTGTTGGATGAAAGTGATCAATTTTTTTGTAACGCGAATTTCAATTTATTGTCAATTGAAAAAAATATCCGTCCAAGAGAAAACATTGTTTTCATTTAAAATTATAACTAACCAAAATAAAATTTTGCGTCACTTTAATTTTATACTATAAATTTAATAATTTTATTTGTTCAATTTGAAGTAATTCATTTAAATCGCATTTTTATAATCACTGCACTTGTTCATTCAACGCGACAACTGAAAAAAAAAATCTTAGGAAATACAAAAATCCGGAAAACACAGTATTAAAAAAATGCATTTTATACTAGCATTATTGCACTCGTTAAAAGGATATTAACATTTTTCGAATGCTGCACACAATGTGCGGCTCATCATGCTCAAAGTATCGCACGTTGCGTACGGCATACAACGAGCTTTAATACGCTATTGACTTTATACTTTCCATTCAACCGAGGATTAGATTTAAAAATTGCCAATGTCAGATCTAATTATCTAATCTATTGTTCTAATTGATTATAATTACTTATAACGTCTATATTTATTTCTTTTTAAAAATAAATATGATAAACTGTAAAAGATAATCTTATAAGCGTTGTAAATGTATCTTATATAAGATTTTAATATGAAAACATCGTGACTGAAATAGCAATGCAAAGTATACGTTAGAATGGAAAAACTAATTAAATTTATCTCATAAGTGAAAATAATAGCTTATTTTATTTATAAAAAATATTTCTGAATATTGTTCAAATGAAAAATGATGACTTTACATAAATTGTACATTTTTTTATAAAACAGTAACAAATCCATATATATTTAACACGTGTTTTACATTATTACGTTTTAAAGCATGTATACTATATAAGTTACATAAAAAGTTGAGTTTTTAATGTATTATATTTCATAAATTCTGTAAACTCTGATTTGAATACAATGTGATTCACATGTAACTCTTGTGTCACCAATATTACTGCAGTAAAATGTACTTGAACAAGTTTAATGTAACTCTAATGTAACTTTAATGTATATTCTATGTTGATGTAATAAGTGTGTCTTTTATGTGGTTTTCATATGGTGCTGTAATAATTTGCGTAATATATGTTTGTGTTGAGAAAATGTGTGATTATTTGTGTTTTATGTATAGTTACAGCATATTAATACAAAACTGAGACATGATTTGGGATTAATGTCACTTTAAAGTGACTTTGTTACATCCAACTGACGTAAACTAATATAATATATATATTTATTATTATTATTATTTACAAAATTGCGCCTCGGGTAAAACCCGCTTGACTGGTATACAGTTTGAACAATAAATTAGATTTGATTACAAGATAGATTTCTAATATTACAATGTTCGACTGTAATGATTTCATATACTTTATAACCTCACATTTTGTATATATTTTTTTAAGTACTACAGCGTTTTTTCTTTTTTAAAATTCATGTAAATTTACTTGCAACTGACGTAAAGTAAATATAAATTAACTTTAAAGTATGTTTTTATAGTGTATTATGTTGTGGCAATTTTACAAAATTATTAAACTAATTTTCAAATAATGTGTTTTTATTAATCAAATCCTATTAAATATCAACAATTAAAAAAAAGAATATATATTCTGCTATATAAGTTATTTCTTGTCTTAGAAGAATAAAATAAATTCATTTGAATAACACGAAAAATGAAATCTCATTAAATTTAATCAATAAATATGATAATATTCGAGAGAAGAGGAAATCTCAACAAAGTGTGTGTAAAATATTGAATTTCGTTTTTTGGTTCTAATAATTTGATTTTTGTAGGTACGTCAAATTGACAATTGAAAATGGAAAAATCGTAATTAATTCAGCGCGGATTTTGTCTGTTTGCGCGCAATTAAGTTATATCAGCAAATATTTCAATGAACAACTGAAAGAGAATCAAGTATGAGAGGAAGACAAATCCGATTGTGCATAAGAGGCGCGCGATTAAAAATGCAATGACATAGGAAGAATATTCGCGGCAAATATTGCAAGCTCGATATGTGTATGAATGCACACAACGTTGTAGCAATGCGTTATAATACACGACTCTATGTTCCCAGCCGGAGAACATAGAGTTTTTTTCACACTGGCCATCTTTCATATAGTTATAGCGCATTTCGTGAAACTACTTTGTATAATACAACAACTAAACGTATCCAAGCTTGTGTGCGCTTTCATTGTCATACGCAATTTCCCATTCTAAAATAATATCAACAAAATATTGTCATAACATAACGACATAAGCGAATGCTTATTATTATAGCTAAGAATATTACAGGCGATTTATTTGTTCTCATAATTAGCCGGAAAGAAAGCGCTGGCTTAGCGGATATTTGTATAAAGTTATTGTTTTAATATGGCGCTGTTGTGTGAATAATTCAAAAGAAACATAAAATGATTTGATTTTGGTGAAACTATTATGATTATGACATTGTACAAAATGATGGAATTTTATATGAATGAATTATTATATTATCGTCTTATCAATGGCGGATTTGACTGTTGGATGACTGAAGTTCAGTTATCTTGGAATGTTTCATTACAACCAATATAGTTTGAATAAATGAGTATTTCGAAATTGCATACTACGGAATGTGCTAGAAATTCCGTACATGGAATATAAGGAGTTATCATAGTCATTTTAAGTGATGATAATTAAAAAGTGTAACAATAATAAACAGACAAAATCATAAATAACTCTTGCGAACGTGACGTGTTCGTAAATGATAGTTAAGGAGCTTTCAAATTACTGAGAAACTCATTTATTAAGTCAAGCAAGACAAATAATTGCTCATTTTATGAATAATTTAAATAGTTGTATCCCTTTTCTCAATATATTCAAGAGGACAAACTCTTTTTTCGTTGTTGTAATTACAAGAAGAGAAATGAAATTAAATGTATGCAATTGTTTTACATGAAAATATAAGTTTCATTTCTTCAAAAGAAAACTTTGCTAATGGAAGCAGAATTGCACTAATTTAAATGAAGGTAACAAGAGAAGCGAGGCAGCTGTCAATGACGTTTTGTGATCATTTCTAATTAGTTTTTGCTTAACGTTCAAGCTAAGATGAGATCTGTGTCAAAAAATTGCATAATTGTAAGTTTAAAAGATTATCTTAATTAACGAGTGATTAAATGTACAATTGCATACGTAAATCAATTTTGAAATATACTAATGAGCGTAACCTGCTGAAAATTGAAACATTTCTCGTCTTATTAGTCCACCTTTATTTTTCAGCTTGTATTTCTTTGTTGCATATTCATTTTGTATAAAATAGATCGTAAACAGTTACAATTCGTTCATTACGATGCATACAAGAAACTTAATGTTTAATTAGTGAGCATACTCTACTGATATTGTAAATTATCATAGTTCCTGAAATTTCACCTCTCTTGTTCCAAATAACACATATTTGTATTCTTGCCCTTCGGGTAGAAGAGAAATTAACCTCACTTCAACTAAAGCGAACCGAAAATACTCCACCGACGATACAATATGACATCAAAGCAATGCTTTAATCATACTTTTAGCGAAATGTTCATTTATTCAGAAGAAAGCTAGACTTTGAATGATAGACATTTTATTTTACTTTTTCTGTCTCTTTTAATTATTAATTACAACTCTGAATTCAAACAAATTATGTGAAAAAGTCGATTTTAAGTTTCTATACACAAGAAAAAGTCATATTTGTTTGTGAAGAATTGTGCTAAATTATTTAGTGTTTTTGAAATTAATCAAACCAATTTCAATGACCAGAAAACAGATTATGCAAATTTAATTTAAATTGTTGTGGTTGATATTGAAATATTTTGAATTAAACCAATGTTGAAAATCATTTTAAATTAAAAACACACCACATTTTTTTACTATCGTAAATTTCAGTGAAATTTGAAACTGGCCATTCATTGGACTGAAATTGAACAAAGACATAAATGTAATTTTTAATAGTCGAGTTTGAAAAACGAAAACTTATCAAGTTTTGTTTATTCTGTAAACTGGGAGCCTCTGCTCGTTTTTGTTAAACTCAACTAATCAAAATCTTGATTACAATAATAAAACTAGGTGTTATGTTTCCAATCATGTATATTTACAATGCGCTGCCGCAAAATATTGAATTTCATTGTATCAAAACGAAAAAAAGTTACATACCAAGTTTCACTTCTTTTTCAAAATTTCCGACATGGCAATTAAACATTTAATGAATTCATTAAAAAAGTAATGAATAAATCTCTATGTTTTTAAAAAATATATTCATTCCAAAGGATTGTCTTCAAATTTGCACTTACTAATCCTAATAATTATTTACATAATCCGCTTCAGTAACATCTGTTATCTCAAGTTATACGTAACGTAGTTTAAATAGTTATAACTCATATTTTTTTCTTTTTTCATACGAAATTATTTAAGATTATTCAATGTAACAATGATGATTTACACATTAAAATGAAATGATGAGAATGCAACAGTTTTGATTGGAAAACGAATTTGAATGAGCAAAATAGATTTTGATTAGGTTGTTGCTTCTAAAACAATTGTATATAAGCGACGTAGAACCCGCAGCTGGCTGCTTTAACTGGCGCGACAAGCAGTCTGCCTTAGCTAACACATGAGGCTAACGTTCAAAGTTATCCACATTGGAATCCCCGTAACGCCGCAGGCAGCGCACTGTTATAAACTTTAAATAAACTGAACCAAGTTTCGTCTTAGTGTTCACAAAGCCACGTCCTCCAAAAGTCACTCTTTCCCCTCCCTTTGCTCTCTATACCTATTTCATTCTACGAACCAAGTTACATTTACACGACAATTCGCACACATTCATAACTGAAGAAATGTTTTTCCATGACATTCAATACCAGCTGGTGGTGTAGTAATTTTGCCACCCGACAATATCCATTTGCACTGACGATTAACTTAATTATATCCAAAGACCCTCGACCTACGTAAATTAGTATAGGTTTCATGTCAAAACTTTCGCCAGATTAACGTCTTTGCGCATTTTGCAAGATATACTAAATATTCAGTTCGCGTTTATTAATCAAACAAACATTCGCATAGCATTTTGATATTACATTCACAATTATTTCTTTGGATGAAATAATAGTGATAGTATTATATTTACTGGTTTTAATTATATTACACGTGGCTACAAATATTTATTTTCTTGCTGTATCTTAAGCTACTTTCCGCACTGAATTCACGGGAAAAAATAAAACCTTTGACCCTAGACAACTAGATTGAATGCAGTAAACCATTCTAGTTAATCTTACTAGATTATACTTTTAACCTGTACTTGTCAAATATCATTAAATTTACAATGAAAACAAAGTAAACACGACCCTATATTGGTATTACGATCTAGATATTTATCGACGGTCAACAACAAAAGTCATCTCGTTACATCAACTAGATTATTTAAAAATGGTTGATCAAAACACTTTTTCTGATTATAGTATAACCCCATTTTATTTCCCGTGAAAACAGTGCGGTTATGAATTACTTTCCATATATGTGTTATGAAAAATAATATATTATTCGAAGAGTGACAATAGGAAAAGTATCATCACGAATAGAATACGATACTTTTCGAGCTTACTGTCTAAAAAACGAAAAAAACTACTTTTACGCTCGAGAGCAAGAAAGTGGTTTTCGCACTCAAAAGTGTTGTGGAGAGCACCGTTTTTCACTCGTCTTTCAGCTTGCGGTTGAATTCACTCATGAAGAAATATAATATTTTCCGCCCGAGAGACGAAAATAGTATATTCCGTAACTAGGGAGAAAATTTGTCGATTCTAGACGAGTGTGAGGTTTGATGCACGAGATGAAGTGCATCGAAAAGTCATTTGATTGAAATTAATAAGTTTAGCATTTGAACGTCAATAAATGTATTGTTGAAAAAGAGTAAATTATTATTGTAGAAATATAAAGAGAAATTGTTTTACGACAAAAAAATTTAGCTTCAGCGTCGAAAACTATTTTCAGCGGTAACGTAATTCTACGCTCATAATTATTAAATGCAAATTTAATCAGCTAAATCTTGGCAGCTTTTACTTTTGCTTCCTTAGTCGTTTTAAGAATATTATTCTCGGCTTATTAAAGAAATATTATCTTCTTAACTAATTCCCTTAATTTCAATGCAACATTTTCAAACGACAAAAATATAAAATTAAATTTTACATCAATTCAGCGTAAATGAAGTAGAAACTAAATGCAGAATTTATTATCAATTTTCTCTCATATATATATCTGAGAATTCGTTTTTACATACATTTAATTTTAAATAAAATTGTTATGTTTCGTAATTCTGATAATACATTCGTTTCAGCTTTATAAATGTACTTCTGGTTTAAATGTATTCAATATTACAATACATTTTTTACATATAATATTGAAAAATGTAAAAAAATGAAGTCATGCATTAAACACAGAATTTTTTATGAAAATATTTAAATATTTAACCTAGGACATTAATTATTATTACAAAATTTAAATCAAATAATAATTTTGAGGAAATAAGTTTTTTCCTTCCATGCAGTTATATATTTCAATATAATTGTATATAAATGAAAAGATTATGCAGAAAAACGGAAATTATAAACAAATAACGCTTTATAACGCGTGTGGTTCTAATGTAAAATGCATGAATGTGTCCAAGACTAAAACTTTGTATAAATTGTTTTTTTTTTTTTTTTTTCATTTTTATGAAGAAATTCAGTTAACAACTGAAACGTATTTTAGAAAATGTATTTTACTTTTTTAAATGTATTATCAGACTGTTTAAATACGAATAATCTGGCACAGACGTATGATACAGACATAAATGACCTCACAGATTACTCAAATTACCGCAACGTAACTCGAGTCGTTTTGTTTTCCGAGCTTGCTTATCACTTGTGTATATTTTTCACGAAAACTACATACATCGAATGTAACATGATACGCGGTTAATTAACGTACATTCTATATATATATCATTCAAAACCAATATATTATTTATAATATCTTATCTTTTAACATTAAATTTTTATTCATGAAAATTACATGCAAAAAGATTACATATGAAGTTTAATGAAATATTTATTTTGTATATTTTAATAATATATAACTTTTTTAATTTTTATATTACAAACGAAACATAAATTAAATGCATGAAGTATTTAATCATTCTATAATTTGAATATGAAAAATAAAATAATTTTATACTATTCATTAATGTAAATTTACTTTGAAATGAAGAAAAAATATGTGATTTTTTTCTGTTTTTATGGAACTAAGGCCCCAGAGATTAAGATGAAAAATCACGTTAAAAAATACGAAAAATCGATGTTTTCGGAACAAAATTTCTAGCATCAAACATGCATTTTTTCTACTATTTAATTCGATATTTTTTTAAGTTTGATCTCTGGCGGTGCAGTGCAATAAAAATAGAGAAATATATTGCAGATTCTTTTTTCTGTGTGTATTTTTGTTCGAATATTTAAAATTCTATGTTTTCTGTACTTTTTAAACTATATGGTATTTGAAACAACGCATGGTTTTATATATTATGTTTTTTTAACACTAAAATTTGGTTATTTTTTTCTATATTATTTTAACGTACAGGACATTGGGTTAGCCGAACTAAAGTTGTCTTTGCTGTACCAAATATTTGGTTAGGTTTATCGTCTATTTGTAATGCAGCAAGTTCGGGACAACCCATCATCCAAAATTAGTAACACAGATGCACCAAAATGTTAGTATAACAGCACATCTCTAATAACGCAACTGCATTCCTCAACTATTTTATGTGTAATATATATAATAGTATAGCTTCTGATAATGGATTGGAAATTGAATTGAATTTTTGATAAGGTTAATTTCTAATTGTCCTCTAATATTAAACATGTTTTAATATTTAATCAAATTTATTTTTGATTCTGTTACACGGAACACATTTTTCTGATAATTCCAAATATTTTGGATACAAATTATTTATTAAAATTTTGGACAAGAAACTGTAAAAATTACTATACTGTCTAGGAAGATCCATGGAATGTATTAAAATCAATAAAAACTTGGGAGTTTAAACAATATTATAATTTTTATCAAGTACCATTCATAATTGGCGACAGCAGCCATATTGACTAATTTTTACCATACAATTTACATACTTATAATTATAAAAAAACGTTGCATTTTTCATCGCGTTACTGTAAAATATGGTAATTTTTACTATAAAAACACACCCGTGTATTAATGTTATATTGACCTTTGAAATATGCGTGTGTTGAAAATTGTTCTTTGAGAAGCAAATTACAGGAATGAAAGAAAGAAAGAACGCAAAATGAGGAATCTATTATCACACATACTATATTTCGAAGTTTTCAACAGATTTCGATATCTTGCGGTTTATCGAGGATCAAAAAGGCTTTTCAACGATGAACGAGAGAGAAATCTTTATTCTTATTCGCAAAGACGTTACAAAGTTTAGCCGTAAACTTGGATATGCACGCAGTCAAAAAAGCTCGAGTGCTGTGAAGATGAGAGTTAAAGTGGAGGGAAGCTTTAAGAGCAAGCGGATTGCGCGGGATTTACGCATGTAATTGGTTGCTTTAGCTTAAAATGAAATTGTATTGACAAAAGACCCGTGAGTTTATTCATATTTAAAATTGGCATTATAATAATCGAGAAAGATATAAACATTTATATTTCACCGAACAATCAATTGATTTTCAAATTGAAGATTTGAATAACCGATAAGTTCTTGAACTCGCAATGAGAATTCATTTTAATTCAATTCAACTATTGAAAGTTTCTCGTACTACCCTCAGCAATTACGCAGATAATACATTACCCAAAACCAATTTTATCACTGAATTAATATCATACTTCGGAAACCATATATACTGTAAACAGTATATTTTTTAGCGTTTACTTTTTTTCTATGTAAATATGAGATAAAAAAATGGTTTATAAATATAATTTATTTGAATTTATTTCCTAATTGTTATTGTTATTTCGATTCAAATACAACTTAACACTCAATTATAAATATGCTAAATATGTTTTCCCGAGTTTACATATATAGTATAATATTTATACTGTATATGATTCTGTGACTTTTAATTTTATATTTTACTTTCTTCATAATCATTACTTTACGTAATTTTTTTAATAACAAAATTTTGTATGATCAAATTCAACAAATTTTAATAAAAATGTTAGCATTGTGAATGACTTTCAACTTACAATATCAAAGTCCAAATTTTGTGCAATCCAATCTCGACCTTGTTTGAATTCATCGTGAAGACCCATAATATAAAGAGTATCCAATCCATCGACAATAGTTGCTCCCAGATTATTGTTTCCAAAAATGCTCGGACTATGACCTCTTTTTGATAATGGACGCAATTCGTTCTTACCCCATGCGTACCTTACGTAGTTGTCCCAGCCGTGCTTCATCATCTGTAAAAGAGACATTTTAAACATTAGATATTATTTAATATTATTATTAACATTTAACAAGTGTTAATCTCTTTAGATAGGTTCTGTAAAATATACATTTATTTTGTATTTAAAATTAATATAATACATTAATTATTCTAATTTCTTCTCTTAATACAGAATACAGGATTAATAAATGTACATAATAATATTAATATCAAATATCAAATAACACTCATCTCCAGCATAAAATTACAATAAAATATTCCCAGAAAGACAGTTTGTTTGTTGAGTCTATATATAGAAAGTTTGCTTCTTCCTTTAAAGTTACAATTACAAGCCATGTCATTTTGCAGAATCGCAAACAAAAGGTGAATATGATGAACTGTACACAAACGATACGTCTGCTTTTTTTGTTTGGCCACGTAGTCGGCACATATCTGCATTATGTCCATAGTGTCATTTTCTTCTTAACTATGTTTTCAACTATCACACTACGATCATATTCTCAAACGGAGATGGAAAGCAAAGACAGAAAAGTTAATTAAACGTAAATGTCTGAAAATCGTTCAACTATAGATTCAGACGTCAATAAGAATTACGTGATATCAAATAAATCATGTAAAAAGATTTGCCTCCATTTCACTAGTTTGAAACTTACAAAGTATTAATATATATATATTTTTATATTTATCTTTTTTTGTTGTATTGATTTGCGTTGTTTGATACAAATAAATCCATAAACAAGCAAGATGCAAATCGATACATGAATAAACAAATTTGTAATTATATTTTGCACAAATATACGACCATTCATTTACAATCTACTTTAGCGTATTTTATTGGATTTAGTTTTTGTTTGTTTATTGCGGCGAATTTGCTTTAAAGTTGAATGATTAAATTTCATTCACTGAATCAAGATTGCAAGAGAATAACTGTAATTTCGGATTAAAGATTGCAGACAAAATTGTCGGTTACAGTTTAAACTATAAATTGACGATTTGTACGAAGTATATGTAAACTTTAAATATATAATTGTAACTGAACCTTTTTGGTGAAATATATAGCATTACTTCACGCTAGTTTTCAGTGTTCTTTGTTATACAGTCAATCTTACTGTAAGATACATGTATGCATGTTTATGTAGACTTGATATATAAATCCAGAGCGATGCCGCAGCGACCCCCCCCCTCCCTTCAACTATCATCCACATTTACATGGGCTCGTGCTTCTGCGCTATCTGGAAGATTGAGTACCTTGCAGCTCCTTTATCTAAATAGCGCCGGTCATTTACATGCAATCTTGAACTTCTCCAATAACGCAACAGTTATTGTAACTAACTTTTTTGCATCTAAATGTACTCGTGTATATAAATCAAACGCACACGCTCAAATCCAAATCTTCAATTGATTTTGCAGCCATTTATTTATAGGACAAGAAAGTTGTCGTCAACACTTATGCCATTCATAATTTGTCTCTTTTAATACTATCAACAAATTCTGAAATAGAACATTTATGATTATTAACGTTTATGATATAACCTGCAATAATACAAATTTACGAGATGAAATTGAATTAATTTTACGTGAACAATTCAAATAAATCGCTTTTTATTTCACACAGCTATTATTTTTTATACCCTTTAATTGTAAAAATGATAATTTTATAAAAAAATTATGAAATAGTAATTTGTATTAGCAAAATTTATTATACTAGCTCCAGTGTATCAAACTTCATGCTAAAATAATAGTTTTTATTCGTTTATTGTCTTCGCAAATATATTATTAACTCGAAATCGTGAGAATGAAACTTTAGTAGTATAAAACGTTGTAAATTGCCTCGAAAATGTTGAAATACCATTAAAATGAGTTAAACTTATTTTCAAGCCATTTTTCGTCATTAGGAAAATAATTAAATAATGTAACAAAATTAAAAATATAATGTAAAAATAAATCTTTAAATATAAATAAATATTGTTTCAATAAATATAAATAACTCAACTTTGTTAGTTTTACATCGAGTAATCAAATTATAATTTGTTATATAAAAATGAATGATAAGGTCAAAAGTATTTTATTTAACCCTATCAGTTATATATTTAAAGTCGATAATTTCATGTATTACGAAATATATACGAGAATCGAATAATTAAGTTACCATCGGCGATCAATATTAATTTTTGGTTTAACAATTACAATGGATATAAATTTCAATTACTTTGACGTCTGATTTCATATCAAAAGTTCGATTATATTTGGAATTTCCACATACAATAATAAAGAACCCAATTCATAAATGAACTTAATCTCGTAATAATCGTTGCGGGAACATTAATCATGTTTAAATGTTGCATTTATTATGAAATAATATAATTCCATAGTATAACTACTACTTTAATTTCATAATAAATGTATCATTTTGCTTCAATATTGACTTTCTTTATTGATATACTTTTAACATGATGAACATTTTGAAATTAATCTCAATTTCTCAATCAGTTAATACAAAAAAATGTGTCTTCCGATCCGTTAGTTATCTAATAAACTGCGGTTAAATTGATTTTCGAGGCTCATCAAAAATTTAAAACGGAGATCTTCTGTCAAAGTCATTTTGGCAGGATATCCGCATGATTAAAGCCATGCCCTACGCCATTACTTTACAATATTCAATCCTAAAATTATATCGCACTATGAGGTATATATATTAAATTCATGTATTTATTATTCAAAAAGTCTATTTACATATCAATAATTAAAAACACCATTAAATGAAAAACCAAAATATCAATATTAATGATTAAAAAAGTGTTTCTTATTACTTTTTTAAACATTTTTATTGGAAATTTACGCAATAAATTTGAATTTTTCTTATTTTTCATGGAATTTTTTAATATGTCATCTCTCTGAGGTTACCCGGTCAAAAAAAGAGAAAAAATGCACATTTTTGTTTTTTTGTGTGTAACATAAATGATCAGATATATAAAGACATAATTACATAAGGCAAAGAAAATCGAAACCGATTATGTCACCGGAGTCGGAAGGTCTTCGATTACAGCTTCAAATGGTTGCTTTCAGCCAAATACATAGAGAGACGTACTATTTAGCACTGTAAAGAACAAGACGAATCGGTAAGATCCGACAAAGTTGTATTGTCGACGAGACTTAACGTACGCTGCAAGGCTCTTCAACTAAGACGCTACTTAAAAGATGAATTTGTAAGTAGATGTAGAACAACAAATTGGGGGGAGGGGGTATATACAAAAAAAGAAAAAAGAAAAATAATATAAAACACGGAATAATGCGAAATCGATGCTTTTTATCGCGATGCATCCAGTCGATGCAGAGTAATAAGAGAACGCTTAGTAGAGACTAATTCATGCTATTAGCCGACAGTCGGCACAATGAACCGGATTTTGTTCGCACAGTCATAAACAATGCCGAAATTACGATGAGTGTGAAGCTTCGTGCGAAGCTACAATCCCACAACTGAATGTGAATAAAAGGTCTAAGGTATTGTCATCATGGGGAATTATGTGAATACGGCTGCGCGAAATGTGGCTTTTTAAGCTATTCGTACTATGTCTTCATTAGATAATTAAGTATAAGTGTAGTAAATGCAACATTTAATATTGTACATTTTATGGCAAAGAGTTCATTATTTAGTATAGTAAAATTTTCCATTTTGCAATAAATATTATATGTTGAGTTTTTTAACATAAATAGCACCTATCCTATGTTATACATGTCTGGAAGATATCGACGATTGTCATTCAACTTGTACCATATTATTATTTCAGAACTATTTCTAATTTTAATGTGATGACAAATCAGAAGTCAAAGAATCCACAAGAATAAACCTATCGATTAAAGCCATCTTTAAATGTTTTAATTTACACAATGTTTTTATTATTTAAACATTTAAATTTACTAAACGGATTTTTTTTAGAGTAAGAACCGTAAACAAAATCTAAAAATTAAAAAAAATCATTCTGTATAATAATAATTTCATTAATTGTACTTTTATTTTTGCATATTTGTATTATCATTAAAAGAGTTTCTTAATATTGATTTAATAAGTACATATATATTTACATATACATATTTAATATTCTATACAGTACTACCTATCTATAATAGCAATATTTTAAAGACATATCTACATATGTATAATATCTTTATGCTCCAAAATCATTTGACATGAAACTAATACATATATATATATACAGATGGGCGAGTTATGAGATAATTTGAGAAATTCTGGAAATAATTTGAAGATAGTTTTGCGAACATATTCGTCTATGATTTAAGTTATATATTATTATGACGTTGAGTTCAACTGATGCTTCACAAGTGTTTGACGAAAATGCGCGATATATTTATGGCAAGTTAACATCAATGTACCTTTTAGACTAACCCAATAACTCTTTAGACTTTATTAATTTATTGAACGACATGATTGAAATACTAACAGCACATTTCCCGCAAACTTTCATATTACAATTTATATTCAAATGATACATTTACTTAATTTGATACGATTAACAATTTCATGTTATCTTGTTCATATCAAATCAGAATTTCGAGAATATTAACTTATATTTGATTATTCAATATATTTATGGTCGCAAGGTTTTGCGATTTGTCCGGTTATCTAATTATCATGTGAATGCATTTATAGAATGCAAGTATAGTAATAATTTGGTACATATGTTTATAATTTTGCATCGCCTTACGTTTTGAAAAATAATGACACTATTTAGATGACGTAGCAGATGCTTCTCCGACAATGCAACATACTTCTGACGTTTTCGTTTAAATGACGACATACACTTTCAAGACTTATTTATTGCTAAAAATGTGAACGGAATAAGAATATGATTTCTCGCTCGAGGAAGAACGCTCATCTTCTTTGTTGCTTCTTATTTCGTGCGAGCTAGACATCTCACGGCGTTTTCATAATGGAATGCACACTACTAATCCCAAACTTCAAGGTCATAAATTTTTTTTAAGTATGTTATTTAAAATGATAAAATCGCATAATAAAAACCGGATCATTTTTTTGTGATTCTTAACAATGTGATTTCACAAAATTGCTTTCAACTTTGAGCAACTTTATTACCGCAAATTCTATTATGCAAAGTGAACAAATCATTTGCCTTATTTTGAATTAGAAAATTACAAAGAAATATGATTTTCTGCTTCTTCTTTTCTATTTTTATTAACATCATTTTGGAATTTTTTTTATTTAAAACTGTTTATTTTTATTGAAAAATTCAAGTTTTGTTTGAAGCAATAAATATTTTAATGTCGACAAAGAGCAGAGAAGCAGAAATGAAAAATGCAAATGAACAAAAATTAATTAAAAATTTTATCTTGTATTTCTTTGAATATATTAGTATAAACATGTTTCCACTTTTTTCAGGTTACAGTAAAATTGTACGTTAGTAATGATATTGTAAATGAAATTCGTAGACAATGTCAGTGACGGGTTGAGTCATTAAATATACAATATAAAAACGTATACAATATTGTTTAAAAATGCGCTTACATTATAATGAATTTGATATATCATCTCAAGTATGAATTTTGTTTTCGATTTCGGGTTATATGCAAATGCATCAAAACAACAAATCTTATGCGAGTTATTTTGCATAAGCTATGTGAAAAAAGGGGCGCATGAAGCTTTGCACATGATGTGATATACAGGTCGTTTAGCCAATGTCAACCTTTAAAAAATCGGTATTAGTGGACACGACAGCGTAAAATATATACTAAATTCTCCGCGACGCATGACACTATCACGGCAAACTGGCGGGGTTCATTTTTTTTCTCTCTCATTTTTTAATGCTGTTCAGACCCACTCCGAGAGAAGACCACATGCTATGAGTAGACGCAGAAATTCTAATATTAATGCGTTTTGCATGCAACTAGTCAAATGTTTGAAATTCTTTTGACAAGTCCGGTAGTCTACAAACGCTTTCGAAACTTCGCAAGAAGAAATCGACGTAAGAATTATTTGCATTTGGACGAATCAAAAAGACCTCTTTCCATCTTGTTAAGAGACGAAATAGAACTCAGCATAATCGAAGTGTACCTATTACGATAATGATAATTTTTGTTTTTGTTTTTGTTTTTGTTTTTGTTTTTGTTTTTGTTTTTGTCTTTGTTTTTGTTTTTGTTTTTGTTTTTGTTTTTGTTGTTGTTTTTGTTTTTGTTTTTATTTTTGTTTTTGTTTTTGTTTTTGTTTTTGTTTTTGTTTTTGTTTTTGTTTTTGTTTTTG
>JABFPJ010001783.1:0-23111 GCA_022817425.1 Gryon sp. ZL-2020 | reverse complement strand
ACATTTAACGATTAATTTTCGATTAATCGTTTAAATGAAATAAACAATTAAATTTCGATTACGTATCTATTTTATTTTATTTATTAGTTTATGAGTTTCAGCTTTTTGTACAAAATATTTAAGAAGAAACTTTGCAAAGTCTATAATTTATAATAAATCATAAATACTACAGTAAAAAATCAAAAAAATGTGTTTACAGTATACAATTTGTTTACAGTATAAACTGAAAAACCATCTCTCTAAATATAAATTAAAGTTTCGTACAATTTGCAGTGAAAATAGTTTCTCGCTGGGAGAAAAACATTTAAACAAGTTGGAAGTCTGATGATTATAAGAATGAGCAGTTATAGAAGTAAATGAAAAAAAAAAACACATTGGAACTAATATATAATTAAGAAATATTGCACTGAAAAATATTATTAAGTTAATGAAAACAATTATGAGTATTAGTATGTAATGATATTCTTCGACTATGTACCAAGAAAATTGACTCATTAAAATTGATTATTTATTATTAAATTAGAAAAATTCAAAAATGACATACAAATTTCGCCGATGTAAAAATTACAAATGCACATCTCACGCTACGATGCATATCTAATTTGATAATAATAAAATAGTCAATTTTGCTGAGTTAATTTTCTCTAATTTTTATATCTGAGAAAAAACTTGATATATAATTATTTCATTATCATGAATTCTCATGTTTGCTTGCATTTTTGATTTCATTGCTTAAATAAATTAATTACATTAATTAAACATTAAAATTATTTTCATTCATTAAAAGGATAATACTAAAATAAATGCAAAAGCATGAATACTTAAAATAAGTGAAATTGATCTGACAGAATTTCAATTTACATGTAATCTATATTGATTACATGTTACGTTGTACGCAAAATGTTTTTACGATGAACTTGTCACTAATATAAATAATCTTAATAGAGCGAAAAAAAGTAAAATATTTTTACTGTATAACTGACAATTGAACTATTAACTTTCTCTACTCTTTCTGTCGTCGAACTAATTATTATTTTTAACGTTTTCCGTGAATACTTATTTTGACGGACTTTCAATGATAATACTATAAGAAATAAGGAAAAATTTTCCCTTTCACATAATTTCGCGATTCTCTTTCAACATAACTTCATTCTATCAACTAAAATTATGTGTTCTTCTATTAATCAAATAATTGATTCGATTAAACAATTGCATTTAAATTGTTAAACGAGCTAATATTAAAAGTTGAAAGTTAATAAATAAATTTAACAATAACGCATTAACCATTTTTTAATTGACAACAAAAATGAGATACTTTACTGACATAGAAAATTCATTGTAATATTTCATATTAAAAATGTTGAAAGATTAATCGCATGAGATTATAGTTTTCCACATGATTGTTACAAACGTTAATTCTTTCAAATAAGACAAACTAAATGAAGAATACAAAAGTGACTTAGAATCAAGTGCAAACATTCTTCCGCGATGAAGTGCTGTTGTCTTTTTCCTGTTAGTTTCGCAATACAGTCCCACGAGCATTACCGTTGATAGTTTTCGCAAGATTCCTCCTTGAGATATTGTCTGAGGTCAAAATACCACATGTGCATATACAAGTGCATAAATAAATATAAATGCATACCTTGTTTTCAATCTTAAACGATTTGGATTTAAGCAGCAATACATTCAGTAATTATATATAAAGAGAAAAAGTATACATTGATGCATCGATGCATTATTACGCAGAATAGTTCATACAAACCATTTGGTGACATGTTTAAGTGACGTTTGTTTTTAGTATTTATTAAGTTAATAAATACTTTCTTAAGTGTCTTAGCAGGAAATCTAAACAGTTAGTTGATATCCTACACGAAAGAAATATATTTTGAAATATATGCACATATACTTTCGTTATAAAAATATATATTACATATATATTTGCAATATAATTCTGCTATATATTTGCTGATATATATCACAGCAAAAAATATTAATTTTGATATATTTATAAGTAATTTAAATGATAATAACTCGATAAACATAACTTGAATAACAATTAAAAATAATAACTTTAGAAACAAATAAAAATGAATAAAACATGGTTTAGGTTGTTTTTTTATTTCATATTCATTTCGTTTTATATATATAATGAACAAGGAAATAATGTTATACAAATAACAATTGTTATACGCCAAAGGTCTCATTTATGTTTCATTTATAATTATTATACAGCAAATAATATTATTAACAATAAATTATTCACAAAGAAAAAATATGTAATTAATAAATGCATTATTTATTTATTGAAATGCATAAAAATAAGTGGATTAATTTGATAATAGAACGATATTAAACAAATTGAGTATTTTTAAAATAAACCTACCAATTTGTTCAAATTCACAGTATATAACAAAGTGTTCTATTTTTAATATAAAAAATATTGAAATATCAAAAGTAAAAATGATTTGAAAATATCACAAAATAAGTAACATCTTTTTACATAAAAGTTGAAAGTGCACATACAACATTATTTTCTTATAAAAAATAACTATACTAGATTGTTAAGGTGAAATCTCAGACTAATTTTTTTTACAAAAACTGCTTCCCTATTTAAACAAATTCTAATTATTTTGAAGTCATGTCAATTTCGCGCTTTACAAATGTGTAGAATTTATTTATTTAGGAAAGTTGTTCTTGTAAACAATCTGAGAATCACCTTAAGTAAGGAGAAAATGTGTTTTCTTGTTATTTTTACAATATCAATTGAAATCAAACTACTAGAATTATTTGAATTATTAACATACTGAAGAGTAATAATTCAAATAATTCTGATAGTTTGTCTTTTACTATAATATATATTGCAAAAATTGTTAAAGAAAGATTTAATCCTTACTAAAGATCGTTAATACTACTTATACTACTACTATAATAGATCGTAGTATAGTAATTTTTAAGAAAATAATTTTCTTAGTGTAAATAAAAAAGAGGTATTAAACAAAATTGAACATTCAACTTGTTGAATTAAATTGTAGATTGTGGAATTTTACTTTAGTTAATAACACCTTAATAGTGGTAAAAATCATATATAAAATGTGGAACAAATAAAAGATTATAAAATGTGAGCAATAAAGAAGTAATTGTTATTTAAACATATTTTTTAGAATTTGCTCTTGTAATTTGATTTAATATTTTGTTGCACTTAATTCGGAGATAATTATATTAAGCTATTCAAAATCTATAAGTAAAAAATACAATTTAAGGTAATTGTTAAATAAAAAATTTATTAATTTTCATCCAAAAAATTGAAAATAATTGTAATTTAATTCTTGATTATAAACTCTTTGATCATTAATTAAACTAATTATTATTCTGATGAGGAAATAATAACTGATTTATGCGTCGCAATAAATTCCGTAGCTTTCATCTGATTCATTTTATTCCGCCAAAGAATGTCATAAATAAAATTTATTCCATGTTCACATGATTGATAAGCTATTACAAAAACTATGGGTCATTCACTCGAATATAGCATTATACAAATGTGGTATGTCTTTGCTTGAATGCGTCTATCAACGTGTATCTCTATTATAATTTATTAATGTAATTAATAAAACATGAACAATTTTTAAAAAATAAAAGTTTTGATGTTTTTAATTTAATAAAGCATAAATAAATTTTAATATTATAAAGCGATTAATTGGTAAATACTAAATTTTAATATTAAACAAAATTTAATAAAGTAATAATTTGCAACAAATCAAAATCATTTTTCATTTATAATTTCGAAATGTTTATCATCATATAATTTCTACAATTAAAAACTATTAATTAAATGTGTATAATGTTTAATTTGTACCTGTAAACCTTTTGCTTTTGTTCAAATCTAAATTGCTCATAAACCGAAAAATCATCAAATGTGTAATCCATTTTTAGAAAGTTCAAATTAGTTCAAATTAGATCGCGGTTGTTACCAGACGCCGCAAAATGTATGTTACATTACCGTCGTCTCTCATTACTTTAATTTTATAATTTCAGTGATGGGAAACAGAAATATCGTAATTTACGCGAATCATGGTGAATGAATACCGAGATGATAGGATTGGACAAAAGTATGCCGAATGCTACTCAGCCGTTAATTTTAAGCGATTTCGATTAAAAATTATAGAAGATTGTTCATTTTATTATTACGAAAAATGCTTTTTGTTCATTTTATTTAATCCACTTCTGCATGGTAAAAATACCTGAATATAACTGTAATTCTATAATTCAGCTTGTGCTATTATAATAAGTATAATATACAAAACTAAGATTACATTTAATTAAAAAAAATTAAAATCAAATAAATTAAATATTCTTTTGAAATATAACTTGTGCAATAATCCTTGTCTTCATCAATATTAATCAATAAACATTTAAATTACAATCCATAATTTCAAAGATAGGTAAAATGGTAAGCAATATAAAATAAATTTGAATCTAATGAATATAGCTTTGAGTGAAGTATTTGTGTAATAAGGAAAAGGGAAGGATATAAATGCGAATCTAAATTGTTGCATGACAATGAATATATGCGCGGAGGTATTATTATAATCATTTTGTGTGTTTCATGTTCATCGCAGAACCAGTGAGCTCGTCGCCCTTGTCGCACTTTCCAGCACTCTCTTCCTTTTCTTGCATACGAGAGATCTACACTCTCGGCTTCACGAAATGGAAGTGCGGTTACAACCGGGAGATGATGATACTCTTACCGCTCATCAAGTTTCTGCTGGTAAGATATACAGGGTGTCTTTAATCACAAAACCCTTTTTCAAATGTACGCATGTAATTTTCCTTTGCATCTTACCAACTTTCAGGATACAATTGAATGTTAATTATACACCAACTCACAACTTAAAGTCAAAAATATATACTCAAACTTATTTATTGTAGATGTATTAGATCATAGTTACAAACTTTCTTTTATTTTTTTTACCCATGAAATTATAGCTTAAATAACAAAAAATGGAGGAAGTTTTTGGTTTGGAAAGTTAGAGTAAGATAATTATGCGAATTTGAATGTAAGTTCTCTGAGAAATAGACAAAAAAGCGACTTCTGGTTTTGCAGTGAAATTTGTTATGTTTTCGATTTCAGTGTTGGATCTTAAGTATTATGATTCTTACATCTAATTTCGCATATGAATTGGATGCTTGAATCTGTATTTTAGTGATTCACGATTCAAGCTCAAGAATACGAGAAGAAGTGCTGCGAGTGCTGTAGGGTTAAAGAAGGTCAAGGTGCTAGAGTGAAGGCACAACGAATTCAGAATGCAAATGCATGAAAAACATATGTATGATCAGTTTAGATATTGTACATATTTATTAAAAGGGAGAAAATGAGATAAAAATAAAAATAAAAAATAAAAAGTATGTATTGTGATCGAATTTGATAAATATTATTAACAATTTGAGAATTTATAATAATTCGAACAATTATTTTTAAATACTAAATTTGACAAAAATAAAGTAGACTACACTCTTAAAAATAATCTATGTAAGATAAAAGGATTCGTGACTGAAATGGAAATTCTTTTAATGCTACGAGAATATCATTTCAATGCTGAATAAGTAATTTTTGGACGAAAATGAAATCTTCTTCACATTTTCATTTTGGAAAAATGAAAAAAAAATTTTTTTCATTTTGTTATTTTTAATAAAAATAAAAGATTTAATTTGTAAGAGATTATTAAGGGTATTTGGAATAAAAACAATTTTGCTTATTCTTACATACGTAAAAAGAAATAAAATTGAATGTAAATTTTATGCTGTAACATAACTGATGAAATTGTAATGAAATTGAAAATAAATAATTTATCGACAATGAATACGATTGCAAATTTAGGGCGAAGCTTCCCTATATATCTAATCTGATACTAATGATATGTCGCACAAGAGTCACACTAACGGTATCTTTGAAATTCATTAACTTCAGCAGAATGAGTAAAAAGTAAGACGAAATAAGATTGCAGAAGATATTTGAATATATAAATTTCAAATTTTCGCACTATTATGCAAACAATAGCGTGGGAATATCGCAGAAGAATGAAATTAGACTAATATTTAACATCCGTTCTGATTTTGGGAGCTTCAAAAATATATATATCAACGGATCAAATGCAAAAGTTAATGCAAAGTCTCAGATAAGATTGTACAGTTGTATTCAAAGACAAATAGATTGTCATGATATAATCATCTCGTGAATGCAAAAAATTGATTTGTCTTCAAGTCAAGCTAATAAAGTTTAAATGCGCTTGACAACGCAGACACATAAAATACAGTCAAAGCAGAAAGTCCTTTGAACGTTCTAAGCAATTAGACACGAAGATTGACTCTCAAAGATCAATTTCTTTGATGTGAAAGACGGATGTGTTCCCTCTCATCCAGTTCTTTCTGTTCACTTTCTTAAATTCTAGGTCAACAAGTCTCAATATTATATATCTTATATCAAGTGCGTTTTTGTGCAACATAAAAATGACCAACTCTCTTCTAATGGTATCAAATATCTTTCCATTGTTACTTAGCTTTGTTGTTTTTCCAATTTTTCTCAAAAAATGCAACATTTCAATTTTGCACTTTGTACAATTTTTTCAATAAAATATTTTGCAATACAAAAAAGTAATATACAATTGTTAATCATATATAGAACAGTTAATAATAGATCAAATATTATATTACATATTGTATTACAATGTTTGTAAGCATGAAAAACAGTTGCTTCGGGAATAATAAGCCGAGTCTTCATCTGAAGATTATCATATTTATTATAAATTTTTAAGTGTATATGGAGATAAAAAATAATTGGAAACAATAAATAAATAAACAGGAAATAAATTTTGCATTTTATGTCAAAAGGAAAATAATCTTTCAAATGTATTAAGAGTGCATTCATTGATATAATAAGTTCATAAATATATGATCGAAATGATGCATATTTTAAGTTTTTTCACTGAGAAATTTATCTGTATAAGGAAGTATAAGAAAATCAAGTATCATAAAACAAATTGCATGCTCATTGCACTGTTATACTGTACGAGCATATTTTACGCTACTGTAATCACAGTATAATTTTAATTTTCGTCCTGTATAAGCATAGTTTCCATGCTTTGGATCAAAATTGACAGGAAATTAATAATTATAAATGACTTATCAACGTGTACACTTGTAGATTAAAAAACACATTAAAATGCATATTAAAGTACATTGTACGTTTGAAATTAATGAGTAATTTGAAGCTTAATGAAAGTAAAAGTTCACACAAGAACATACAAATGAATAAACAAGAATTCATGTAAGCTTATTTAATTAAACTGTGCTATTAGTTATACAAAGTATAATATAAGTTTATATATATGACAGTTTTATTATGCGAATTTAAATTAATAGAACATTAAATTATTATTAATTATATGGAAATCACAATTCTTTCTTGCGTTTTGTTTTACTGACTGTTAACGTTTGAAAGCTAAGTGAATAAATAACAATACAGTAGTAAAGTAATTATTAAGTTAATGGGAAAAATTTATTGAAAGTTATTTTTAATTATTCTTTTGATAGTAAAAACGTATTAATCATTAATAAATGGCAAAAAGAATGTAGCTGCATTTTTGCAATAATTAATTGAAATTAATTAGAGAATTTGTAATTATGAATGTACAGTATATTTAATTAATGTATTTTCAAGTAATTTGAAATTTTACTTTTCATTCTAAATATCTTGAATTATATTGAAAATTACCGTAAAAAAAGTTCTTTTTTGAGAGCACATAATACCAAGCAAAACAATGTAAAATGCATCACGATAAATACTTATGTGAATCACGGCCAAGTTCAATGGTCGACGGAGCAGAATTGAGGTCACTGGCAATTCGCATAGAAAGCTACTACTACCGTTTTCTACGTAATTTTATAAAAGTCACTTTAGCAAATAAGTATAACATGGAAAAGTCTGCAATAGCTAATTATTCATCAACCTTCATTGATTAGGCATTTTGGCACTAATTTTTAATAATCTGGGAATTCTTTATATAATTTCTCAATGTTTATAAACTAAATGAAAACAGTTTAAATTGAACCAACATAATGAATTTAGTCAAACTAACTAAACATTTTTATAAGTAACTAAGGATTTTGTTTATTAAAGTCTAATAATTAGACATTTGATTAAATTGTTTGACTAATCTTTGTTTGTTAGTCGAAAAAATACAATCAATAAGAAATACTACAATAAGAAATAGTTCTAATTTTAAGAAGGAAGAACATTTTTAAATCAAGTGCTCAATTAAAAGAGGAACTTTTTCCATTTAAGTTCATCTTTTATTAATAAAAAATAATATGTTTTTTTAATGTCCGTCCGAAGGGTCTGCATTTATAATATAATACCCTGTTAATTGTATTTCTAATGATGCATTTGTCAACAATAAAGTCGGTAAAGAAGTGTTCTGGTTCGTATTTCATCTGTTAGTTACTTCAGCTGATAATTCAGATTACGCTTGTAATTAATATAATTACACTAATTTGCTTGTCTATATATTTTTAACCAGATATAATACAATTCCAATTTACTTTGCCATAACTATAATTAAACAATTAAATGACTTTATATGAGCAAATAAAATATTATAACTTTAATTAAGAGACACGGTAGTGTCCTTGGCCAAGTTTTCCCGATACAGGGATCGTAGAATTTTATAAAAAATTCTCTTATTATAAACTCTATAAAAGTGCAACAGGAAATCCATATTTAGTATATGGAATGTTATATAATATGAGAATATTCATGCCCACACTAAGAAAAATAACTTATAATAAATTGCTGTTTAAACAGTAACTTGACCACAGAATTCCCATTAACACGAAAGTTCCCGTTAAAAACAGTAAAAATGTTCCTTTCATGCACAAAAATTCTTGAAAAAGTCAATAAAAATTTGTGTTCAGAAAATTTTTATTGACTCATTTGTCTGGAAGAAAATTTTCCAGTTTTTCACAGAATTTATTCGTAGTTTCGGTACGTTTTCTATTACTAGTATTTGGTAGTTTAGTTACTTTTTAAACAGTAATTTATTATATGTTAGTTTTCTTAGTGCAGAATATGAATTTTCATATAATTTTATAATGAATGATCTCGAAAAATCATTCAAAAATATAAAGCTTAATTTTTTTACTTTTCATAATAAATTACAAACAATATTATACGAAATTTCATATACCACATATGGATTTCCTATTGCATTTCTATAGAGTTTTATAATAAGCAAAATTGTGTATGACACTCTATCATCCTTGTATCAGGGTTTTACTTCATGTCACTCAGGTGAATTTATATATTCATCGTAGTCGAAATCTCCACTTTCCCTTGCTTGTAGCAAAATATACTACGTCGCGTAGATGAAGTAACTTAATTTTAAAATAAATTAAATTTAAATCTAGAAATAATTTTTTTATGTTTTAGATACTGCACGAGGAGAAATTGGAAGAACTGGGGCTGTTCATTATGATAATATACAAATGGATCGACTGGAAAAGGTTAGTACAATGCAGATCAAATATAACAATGTATACATTTTAAAAATAAGATATGTACATTGGTTAAGAAAATAATGAAATGAACATTAATTCATGTTTGTTTCAGAGTTTGGAATATGAACAATTAGACATATTATCTTTAAATAATACCAAAAAAGCTAAAAAAGAAGTGTTATTTTTCAATCGAGTACCGAAAGTTGGATCTCAAGCGTTCATGGAACTTCTAAGAAAATTGTCAATAAAAAATAAATTTTCTTTCAATCGAGATCGCGTCCAAAGAGTAGAAACTATTCGTCTTGCACCTCTTGAACAAGTATGCTTTCTTTATTCAGTATATGATTATAAATATATAATAATACACAGTTATATTATTATATATAATCCGATATTACAAAATACGAAATGAGGTAAACATAATATTCTTCATTTTTTCCCCCAGCTTCAACTTGCTCAAATGGTTAATAGTTACTCTGAACCTTCAGTCTACGTAAAACATGTCTGCTTCACTAATTTTACTGAGTAAGTATTTGTAAATGATATATATATGCAACTATGGCATTTATTAGTGTTATATAAATCATGAGAAATGGTAGGGTCTTTGGCCAAGTATACAAAAAAAATGTTTTTTTTATTCCAAGTATTGGGATATCAAGTAAATAATATTCATAAAGTGTTCATTTTATTTTCTACTCTCTAAATTCGAAAAAGTGAATACTCACTTATATAAAGTTAATTATCGACTTCGCAATCGATAATTAACTCTGAATAAGTGAATAATTACTTAAAATAAGTGAATTTTCACTTATTCAAATTTAGAGAGTAAGAAATAAGTTATTAATGCACATTAAGTCATTGTAGATGTACAAATGAATATTTTATTATGATTTTTTTAATGAATCAATAAATTAAGTTTCTACTACCATATTCTATGTATCCTTTGTTGAACAGATTTAATTTGCCGGAACCAATATATGTCAATCTGGTTCGAGATCCCGTGGAACGAGTAATATCATGGTACTATTATGTTAGAGCACCATGGTACTACGTAGAAAGGAAACAAATATTTCCTGATTTACCATTGCCAGATCCCGAATGGCTGAAAAAAGATTTTGAATCATGTGTACTTAAAGAAGATAGAGAATGTAAATATTTAGAAGGAGAAATTCATGAAGGAATTGGTGATCATCGACGACAAACATTATTTTTTTGTGGCCATAGTGAAAAATGCATGTAAGTGATTTATCGGGTTAATATATAATTATGGTTCTATTGTCATTATTTTTATCAAAATACCTGCTTGTGTTCTGTTTTAGGCCTTTTAACACTGTTGGCGCACTTGAACGAGCTAAAATGGCTGTGGAAAAACATTATGCTGTTGTTGGCATTTTAGAAGATGCTAATACAACTTTGACTGTCTTACAACATTATATACCACGATTTTTTGAAGGAGCAATGGCTATTTATTGGGGTAAGTATATAATTATGTATGCAAAAGTCCAAAAGTTTTTTTTAGTATTTGAAAATCCCAAAAATTTAACATTTTTGTAATATTCATGTTTTCGAAAATTGTATTTTTGTAAAATGTGAATCGCAAAGTTGCTTCAAAGTTAACTCCGCGTCAACTTTGCACAATCCAATTTTGACTCTGAATTCACTTTCCTTCTTTGATAATCATTCTGTATTTTTGAATTAAAAATGATATTGTTTTGGACAATTAATGGTAATTATAGATAGTAATCTATAATTGTGAATTTGTCTTTGTTGCAGATCAAATGAACAGATTTACTAAAATAAACCACAATTTCTATAAACCACCTGTTAGTGAAGAAGTAAAAGAATTAGTCCGAAAAAATTTTACAAGGGAAATAGAGTTTTATTATTTTTGTAAACAGCGATTGCATAGGCAATACAGAGCTTTACAACTGTCCTCCGAGAAAAATGCAAGAGTATGATATACAAGCGTAATAGAAGATTATATTGTATTTAATTTATTGAAATGTTTTAATAAAAAGCTAAAATTTATGTGTGCTTCTTATTTACTTTTTTACTCACACGGATATAAGCACATAATAAAGTAAAAAGTTAAAAAATGTTGAATTATTCAACGCAAATGGTCCTGTAAACTTTAGGTTGTTATATTTCGGCCGTTTTATGTTTTAAAATAAATTTAAAATAAAATAAAATAATCACATTAAAATTTTGTATACATTTATTTTAATCTTTTTTTCATATTAAAATTATATATAATTAATATAAAGCTTCTATAATACATAGTTAATACCATATATAAATCTTAAATAAGATTGTTCAAAATAAAATACATTCTTTTTATCAAAATTCATTATATTGTAAAATTGTGTAAATTCGTGCAAATGTTTATCCTAAGTTTTCATTATTTTCCATAAATTGACGTAAAACTGTAAAATAAGACATTGATGTTTTCGATACCTGAAATAAAATATTCAAATATATTATTTCAAAATATAGTTCTTCTATATAATAAAACCTTGTCACCCGTCAAAAATTAATGTTTGGCACAAGTTTGACAAATAATTTCTCAAACTTGTGACAAATTTTAACTTTATTGTCAAATTGGTCAAATGGTCTCCACGGAGAGGAACGGATACGGGATATGCAAATAATCAGAATGTAAATGTTTACCCATGTAAAAATGTCATATGACATCACTGCGAAATCTCCAACATGAACGACACTTGGATAGGCTGCTCTAGCTATTACAAACTTCACTGCCTCCCTAAATTTTCTTCCTTCCTTATTATATGAAAGCAAGTACCATTTTGATTTATAAACTGCTTCGTGAATTTCAGAACTATTAATCCTTATTTGATCTGAGGATACGGCAAAGAAATATAATTCAACAAAACTTCCCACAACATATTCGCCGCTCAAGATTGTACGTTGAATTGAGGACGATGCTCCCTGGAATTATTTTAGAAATCACAAAATTAAACATTCAATTTTTATATTAATTTATAGAATGTACTAATATGCGCTGAATGTTTACTAGTAATATTTGAAATCCAGAGAAACATATTTGCATTACTGAACTCATAACTTGAACAAGCATAATATTCTTGTATAAATAATCAATTCTTTTAACATACTCTATCAAAAGTTTATGTTCTTTAATACAATCTTTCAGCATTTCATAATACAAAACTTCAGAGTACGCATTTTTGCAATTATCGTTATTGCTATGTTCAATGTTGTCACACAGCATTTCAAATCTTTTCCTTAAAATATAAAAATATGATGCACAATACACATTAATAGTGAATAAAAATATAGCACTTGCTGCAAATATAACACCAACATAAAATGTTGAAACTACCTAAAAAATATTGGAACATTATAACAATTGAGATTATTCGCAGGTTTGTAAGTGATATTTCTCGTAGTTGGAGTAACTCTTATATATCAACATATTCCAACTTTGGAAATACCCATAAAATTAGGCTATTTTGTTTAAATCATTCACTGAATTCTACACTGACAAAAGTAAGCCTATAAAAATTATCATCTTTCTGACAAAATAGGGATATACTTGTAAAAAACCAAAAAATTGTCATCTTTTCTGATAAATATATTCGTATTTATGAAAATAATTCTCAAGCTTCGAAGACTTTTTATGAGATAATTTGTATCAGTTTACTTTTGTTAGTGTAGTAACGAAATACTTGAATGTCAAATTCTGGTTGGATCATAAAAAATATTTTATATAACATACTTGTATAGACATAACCCATTCATAGTAAGGCGATTCTGTATAAGGAACTAAATCAAAGTACCACCGGAATACCAATTTTCGTTCTGAAGCTTGTTTTCCCCATGATTCTAGAAATCACATTCCTTTTTATTGTTAATTTAATAACAAAGTTTTACTTAAAATTTCTCTTTGTGAATTTACTGCAATATTACATACGAAATTTTAACTTCGAATCTGCATTGAAAAATGGAAGCTGCATTAAGACTTACATTTTTCAATGGATGAAATTTTGAAAATGTTAATAATTTAACTAACCTGATATTGTTACTTTACTAAAAGATACCTCTCAGGCATATTTTTCAATAGCAACAAACAGCAAGAAAATTTTCAACTAATCATTCAATAAAATAACTCGTAGCTTATTCATGTAACATGCAGTATAATTCCAGTGCTTCTTCGTTCTGCAAACACTCAAATTTCTGTTTGTAAAAGTCACTATCATTCTAAGAAAATAAAGTTTATCCGAGATCTTTAATTTCTTTACAAAATAAAAATTTTTATTTACATTTCGATTTTTAAATAAAATTTTGATGTTATTTATTTTTTAACAATTATTTATCTAATATACTAAGTAAGTTATGTGTTAATTTAGAAACCACATATTATTTTATTCAACTTACCAAAAATAGGTATAAAAATATAATGCCATGTTACACCTTGAACTAATAAAATAAATGTAGCGCAAGCCGGATAACTTATTTCATCAACCTTTTTTAATATTTGTTGATATTCGGGTGGAAAACATTTCCGCCAATAGTACGTTTGTGTAAATTTGATAAAATCCAATACTTCTTTGCGATGAGAAAAGAAAACTAATAATTTGGTAAGCTCTGCGTATGTGACACTAACACATGGAATAACATAGCATATTTCCTTTAAAAACAATAATTTTTCTTTATTGTATTATTATGTTAACTTTTAGCCGACGCCGTGGTGTATTACGTATAATGAAAGCGGGAAATTCGATTGTAAAAGGAAGTAAGAATATAAGAAAAATAAGAATAAGAATAAGAAGAAGTAAGAATATAAGAAAATAAGAGCCGGAAAATGTACAGTTTATATTGAAATATTTCATTATAAGAGTACTTCACTTATTATCAGCGTTTAAACTTTTGTTTTATATAGCATTTATTAATGTAATAAAATTAACTTACTACGAAGTTTTTACGCTGAAACCAAAAATCAAATGTCATGGCAAGACTTGATAACACCATCATATTTATTGACCATGTTAATATAAAGTCTGCAAATAATTTTTCCTTTGCAGATTCAGAGGGCCACATTCCCAACAGTCTCATGAAGAAACGAGTCATGATCGGACATTTATAATTTTCAGCAATATCCATTATATAAAATGATAGAAAAATTTACTTCAAATTATTGAATTTGACTGTATATAAAGAGAGAATAACAAGCATTTATTTTGTTAACTAAATATACATCATTTTTTTCTGCAGAAAAAAAAGATCGATAGACATATTAAGTCGAGGAAATGTCGATTACAGAGCATAAAATAAAAAAATTACTGTGATTATTTTAGATTATATTGCATCACGTGAAATTAAAAGGGAAAATGTATCGAACAGAATAAGAATTCACAATGTTTGTGAGAAGAGCGTATTTGAAAGATTTCAATAAATCAAAGTTTTTTTTTATACACTTATATCCAAATCTAATATTAGAAGATTTCATTTATTAAGTATAAGTGTGTAATTTATTGACTAATTTACATGTATAAGCAAATACTTGGAAAATGTTGAAAAGATAACATTCAGGAGTAATTTAATAATATGAGCATATGTATATATATTTGAAAAGTAATAAGAAAAATATAAGTACTTGAGAAAATATTTATAAAATAATCGTACTCTATTTTCCAAAGTTTTGTGTAATATACCTATAAATTATATAAGTAATTAAAAAAAAGCTGTAAAATCTAGAAGTTCGGTAAATACTTTGTGCGGTAAGAGTACGCAGTTATTTCGTACAAAATGAAGTTTCTATTTACAAGTGGAGAATGTTTTGGCATATAACCTCAAAACTGTATTCCTTAATTATGTGAAAAGCTATAAAAAAGGGAACATATTATTTGTTATATATAGTTGCAATATTATGGAAATTGGATTTTTGATGCACGATTTTCTGTCGATGTTTTTCGAAAAAAAAAGTACTACAATTCTTGCTCTCTGCTATGCATTACTGCAAATTGCAGGGAATGTGTATAGAAATTTATATAGGAATATACATTTCTATATACTTCCTTCCGTCGTTTATAGAAATATTTTCGATGTGTAAGCCGATAGGTCTTGATTCCTATACGGGTGTACCATAAATATATGACATGAATATGACCATCAGACTCATAGTCAAAAGTTCTGCAAAATTAGACATTGCCACAGATTCAGCCATGATACGATTGTGCATGGTAAGGGAAGGAATGTGGCTCTTGGCATAATATTTGCCACAGTATGTGCAATACTGTGGCGACCATGGCTAAACCTGTGGCAATGACCATTTTTGAAGAACTTTTGACAAGGAGTCTGATGGTCATATTCGTGTCATACATTTATGTTACACCCTGTATAATCTGGTAATTTTTCCTATAATTCTAGTAAATATTAATAAATATTTTTTGCGTATAATATTCCATATAATTCGATGTTTTGGAAGAAGAAGAACGTAACTCAATTTTTGCACATGTAATTTTACATAAGAATGCCTACAAATCTCCTAAAAAATTTTTAGAACCCTAATAAAATCATTTAAGAAACCTCTTAAAACATCCAAGAAACCTTCTAGAAACACTAAAACTATAGCTAGTAAATCTATAACAAAATTATGTTCAATGAAAATGATTTTATCCTACAAAGAAAATTAATTTGTTCAAAACAAAATTTGTATTGAGAAAAAAATCATTTAAGTGTACAGACAAATTTGTATACGCACTTAATTGTTTTTTTCCCAATAGAACCTATTTTAAACAGGTTACTCACCGTCTAGAACCATCGATTTGAAGCGTTCTGCTTCTAAATGATGAAACAGAATATTGAGTGTAATTGAATATGTTTACATACCTTGAAGTCTATAAAACAAACTATGTTCTTTTCTTATCATGGCCCTATTTGCAGGATACTTTTACCTGCCTACTCCAAACACTCGATATAAGTTGTCGACCTCCTCACCACCAACCATCCTATTTGTTGACAGCAATCCTTTAAGTATATAAAAAAGCATTATGTAATTAAATTAATCATACTGATTGAATAATACCATTAAGTTAATTAATTAATGCATATTAATAATATATGTTACATTACCAAAATATTCAAATTAGAAGAAGAAACTTTTAATCCAGTTTGAAATCTTTTCAGCACAATAAGAAATGATTAAACACACATTTACGGCCTAAAATTGTCGCTAAACTAAAATGTTCACAAAATAATTCGTAATATATACAACGATATTTTATCAGTTTCTTCAATAAAATTTAAAAACTAACCACATACTATTTATTTTGAGAAAAACCAATATATTTAACATAAACATGTGTTCATCTCCTGGGAAAACCATCTTTATCACAAATTCGACTGTTGCTTGTTGTAATATTTTATGGCTTATTGAAAAGGTCTACAAATAAGTCTTAAAAATTTTAAGAAGCAAAATAATTCAAAAATATGGTTATTTATTTGTTCAAATATGTGGATATATAAAGGAAGAGGTTCATTTTTAGCAAATGATTTTTTAACTACAAAATCGATTGCACTTGTACCAAGGCAATTTATTGAATAGATACTTTCCTCATAAAGATATTCTGGACCCTCGTTTAAAAAATATAAATTTTGAGCATAAAAAATTATTTGTCAAAATAATATGAAAAATGCAACAGAAATTTCGTATGCAGTATATGATTTGTCGCATATAATTTTGCATTCATCTGAAACTCTAAGAAAACATCCTCCTTCAAAGACTGTAGAAATGTAATTAGAAGAAAGACAATTATTATTATCTCCCATGTTGCGTACTATATTTTTCGTTACGAGGGAGGGAAAAAAGTAATTTTCTTAAATCTCCCTAGGGAGGAAAATGGCATTTCTCTCCCCGAGTAACGAAAAGGTCTTTTCTTCCTCGAAAAGTGGGATAAAAGTGGCACTTTTCCTCCTGAAGGATGGAAAGTAACTAGTTAAACATTTTTTTTCAGTTATTTAAATCATCTCTCTAAATTCAAATAAGTGAATATTCACTTACAATAAGTGCAAAGTCGTCCACTTACGCCAAAAAGTGAAAATTTTCACTTATTTTGAGTGAAAAATACAATTAAATTTTCACTTTTTGGCGTAAGTGGACGACGTTTGACTTATTCAGATAAGAGAGATACAAACTCCCCCCCCCCCCCTGAGGGAGAGAAAGTGCCACTTTCGTCTCACTTTTAAGAAAAGAAAAGACGTGTTTTCGATACACGTGTGAGAAAAAATAAATTTTATTTTGTTCAAATATTAAAATATAACTATATAAATATAAATTTATTAAATTAAGATATATTTCACTATGACCTGATAGTAAAACATTCATATGAGCTAAATAGGAATTTATACCTTTTCAAACGTATCTTGTCTAATAATACCAAATCATCCAGTTGTTACACTACAAAGCTTTTGACATCTCATAATCATAATTTATAATCTACTTTTAACGCCATTGACTTTTGGTGAGTACAATAAGTACCACGACATATGAAATATCGCGCCGCTTAATTGCGAACAGTAACTATATACTTCCAGCTGTCACAGTGACTGATAATAACTGTACCAGTGTTCCTGATAAATACATATAGATTAACAAACGCAGAGGTGCGGTTGGACTTTCATTTGTTATATGCTATAATAAAATTGGGTCAATTGTTGACATTAAAACTACTTTTGTCCCCTTGCCTAATTTATTTTCTGACAATTATATATGCTTATCGTCATGTACACTTGAAACACAAATAAACATATAATTATTACCAAAAACAATAGTTTAACTAAAGATTATCCTTACTAAAATATAAAATTCAAAATTCAATACATTACAATAATAAAATTTTATTTTGATACCAGAAAACTATAGACAAATTATACCTGATGGCCGATTACTATTTCAAAACATGAGGATTTAAAACAAAAGTTTAGCAAATCGAAAAAATATTTATGTGGAAAAGGAAATATTATTCTATTTTGCTTTTTCCATTCTAAAGAAAAAATGTAATAAATTGAGAGATACAGCATATGTATATTCAAATTTTTTTTCGTATACAATTATAAATCTGAATATATTCTCTCTAAATTTGTTAAAATATCACTCGTTGAAGTGATTCTACTTAATTTTCAATACACTTAAATAAAAAAGTGTTATTTCTCTTTGGAAGAAGTTTTTGCAAAGTTGCATAAAAATGTCCTTTCCCTCCTTTCCTTTACTTATATTAATGTAACCAATACAATTATATACAAAATAATAATTGTATTTGAATTGAATTTGGGATATAAAGAAGGAAGAATAAAAAAGGGAAAAGCTTAAGGTATATATTGAATAAAGAATAATAATAATAAATCAACGTAGAATTTTGTAATAATTACAACTTTAATATTCAACAAGAAAATACTTTATTACGAATGTCTCTTAACTTGTATGCAAACAAAAATCTGTCATCGAATTCAAATTCTCACTTTAATTAACATTTGTGAAATAGAATATTGGTTTTATAATTATGTAAATTGAATAATATTGGTTTCTGATTGTATTATTTAATAAGTACAATATTCTATTTTGGAAAAGACTTTCACACATTCATTATAATAAATAAAAATCTTACACTCGTTAATTCACTCGACTTTTTTTCTCAGGCGGCGGTTTCATATCTTTCTTTTCAGTCTTGACCTCTTGTTTCACTTCAAGTTCTACAACAGAAAGTATTCATTTAATGATGTATTTTATAAATAAAATGTACTTACATCATTACAATTAAAATAAAAATTAACTAAATTGAATGATCAGTTTATTTTTAATTGCAAACTCACGTGGTTCAGAAGGTACAGGTTGTGTTGGTTTTGGAACAGGAATGGGAAACTTTCGAGTGAGTTCTGCAAGTAACTTATCGACTCTTTGTCTCTGAAATAACGAACTGCATTCTTCTCGCACGGGGGTCTCTTTTTTCGTTGCCACTGACTTGCCATTTTTAAAGTCCCATGAATAGCCCTTGCTTGGATGATAACGTGAAGAAGTACTCAGTTCTTCAAATGCCGATTGTAAATGATAAGATGCGGATAGCTGAACATACAAGCAGATGGTTGATTAATGATCGTCCGAAAATATACACAATAAAATATATTTCGAACAGAAAAATGTTTATTATTCTATTTCTTAAACTAAATTTGAGAAATCTTTATTATCAAATACAATTTGATATATACGAGCTGCAATAATAGTCTTCTTACCAATCTGGAGTTTATAACTGATGCTAAATCCGGAGCTTGGTAAACTATTCCAGCGCATATATAATAATCAGCAATGGGGATAACAGTTGTAGGTGAGCTTCGATGCTGCTTTCGAATAACGTAGAGAATTGGCTCTTGCACGTGAAGAAGGATATATTCTATGCCAGTCATATTTCTGTAAGTCGTACAATTAAGATTTCATGTTATACATTGTTTATCTCTGATTGATCAAACAATTAATATTCGTCCAACAGTAAATTTCTTACTTGCATATTTCTTTAATCTATTTAGTTAGTTATTTAGTTATATTTTAATTATCTTTATTAGTTATCATTTCTTCCGAAAAAATACATTGAACAAAATAAAAACAATATTGAATATTATAAAAGTATTATTTAACATTGTTAATAAGTTAAAAAATTTGTTTTTAACTTTGTTTTCGTAAAGAAAAAAATCAAAGTTATTCGATAGAGTCTTTAATTGTTTTTTACTCACGTTAATTGCTCAGGATTGAGCCTTTGCATTTTAACAAGTTCATTGTTACAGGTTCTATCGAAGAATGGATTACTTCTTTCGGAAAAATAATCCATTACATTGCTTGCGTTTAAAACTGGTATCCACGCACTATCGTGCCAAGAAAGTCCCAGTGGATTTTCTACAAATATAAATAATGAAAAATATTAGTAAATAAATACTAATATTTCAATCACAAATAAACATAACAATTATAAACATAATAAAAATTATATAATAAACACAACATTTTTCTCAATCAAATCAATATCATCAGTCACTCATTTATTACTTAATTAACAATAATACAACATTATTAAAGTAAATAAATAGTAAAATAATTATTCTGATAAATAAACATTCCATTCCAAATATAAAAGTCATTATTTATTTAATAAATTAAGCCAAAATAACATTTATTTTAAAAGAGTCTAAATAATTTAAGGTTAGAAATGTATGTATATAAATGATTATGTATATAAAATACCCATTTATTTACCTGTAACCGGTGGTCGTCCAGGAATCATATTAAAGTTTAATGTAGTTTTACTAATGTACAAAATGTTCAATGATTGTTGTACAAATCAGTTGACATTAATTTTTGAGGGAAACAATAATTTGTTTATCAACATATACATTGATGTGCGTTGGCATAGCCTATGCCTGTAGTACAGTCTACAGAGACGAAAGTCATGACATTAGATGTATTAATGCGCATGGCTATATTTTAAAGCGGGATTTTTAAATTTTAATTTCAAATTTCAAAGTAATTTAATTTTTTGAATTTTACAAATAAAAGTCACTTCAGAATAATTAAATAATTCAACTTATAAAACAAGAAAAAACATATAAATCTACAAGTTTTTCTTATTAAAAGATCAACTAAAAAGTGTATAATTTTTCATTCGAAGAATCGTAATGTGTATTAATCAATCGATAAATAATGAAATATAATACATTTATCATCACATTATTAAAGACCTTTTTATTTTCAATGAATTTGTATACATTTGAATAGGGTTGCTTTCTAAAGATATTTCTGGAACTCCACGAATACTAATACATCGGTATTTAACGCGTGCATGAGTTGCAACTTCATTCTCGACATTCTGATTCAGTATAAAGTTTGAGTAAATAGTAGTATTAGCAGTAGTTGATGTAGTAGGGAGATACATCGTGATCATATGCACGTACTCCATTGTCGGCCATATATTAATTAATTACTCTCATAGAGTTTGTGACAAGTTTAAAGGAGATTTCAATTATAGTATCGATTTATAACCATTTTAAAAGTTTTGTTTCAAAAAATTGAACGAAATTGTGCAAAATGGCACGGAAAATTGTTATTTTCGGTTCAACCGGAATGACTGGTTTATGTGCATTGGAACATGCTGTTTTCAAAGGTATTTACATTGTTATGTCATTATTTAAACAAAAGATTCACTGCATTAAATATTCTAACAATGTAAACATTATTTAATAATAATAAATAAAAAAAATAAATTCATTTTAATTCTTTCTTTTTTAAAACTAAAAGATGAGTCATTTTATTTTAATTTAAGAATCACAAATAGATCCGGCTTAATTTACCCATAACTTTTCAGGTTATGGATAAGGATAATATATGAATAAAAACCATTTTTATATATTTAAAGTAAATTAAAATTAAATTAAAAAATAATTTTATGTATAACATTTTTAGGAATTAAAATTATTATTTATGTGTAAATAAATTTAATTTCAGCTTATGACGTATGTGCCTTTGTAAGAAACGAATCATTAGTGCCGGAGAAATGTTTAAACAAAATAAAAGTGGTTAAAGGAAACGTGACTTCATACGAGGATGTTTTAAAAGCCGTAACAGGAAGAGATGAAGTTGTTGTTGTACTTGGAACTCGCAATTCCTTGGGTAAAAATTTACACAAAACATTAATAAGACCAATTTAAATAATTAATTCATTAATTATGATTAATTATTCAAACTTATGTGCATTATTTTAGAAAAAACGACTGATCTTTCTGTTGGAATGCAAAATATTGTTAAAGCAATGGAAGAAACAAATGTAAAATTGGTTTCGCTGTGTTTATCCAGTGAGTAAAATAAAATATGAAAAACATTATCTGAAGTGTAAAAAGTTCTGAATATGTATTTTTATACATTAATTGTTTCTTTTTAGCCTTTTTATTTTATGAAAATCCTCCGAAAATATTTGAGCATATTAATGAAGAACATAAGAGAATGCTACAAACTGTGCAAAATAGTCAACTGAATTGGGTTGCAGTTTGTCCGCCTCGGATAACAGGTACATTTATTGACTCACGTGTTTATTTCGCTAAAAACAAATTATATTTGAATATAAAATTTATAATCTATAATGTGTTAATTTATAGACGATTCCAGTAGAAAGTACAAAACGCAGTTTGATCAGCCACCAACTGGTAGTCAAATATCCAAATATGATTTAGGTGAATTTTTAGTGGAGTGCCTTACAAATCCTGATAACTTTTGTAAAAGAGTTTGCATTTTCAATGTTAATGAATAACTTGTGATTAATGATAAAATACCTTCAATCTTTGTAGTTTTAAGTTAAGTCTATATTTTTTGAAACTACGCGAATCTTATTCTTAAGATTATTACGTTTGCATTTTGTGAAATTATATAAGACTAGTGATTGAAGCGCGCCCTCCGGGCGCGCAGACTTTGCTTGTTTTTTCAACAGTTAAAAATGATTGTAATTTTTGTTAATATTG
The DNA here is from genome assembly GCA_022817425.1 of Gryon sp. ZL-2020. Taxonomy (NCBI): domain Eukaryota; kingdom Metazoa; phylum Arthropoda; class Insecta; order Hymenoptera; family Scelionidae; genus Gryon; species Gryon sp. ZL-2020. The sequence goes on along the minus strand of JABFPJ010001783.1, from coordinate 32 downwards.
TAAATGATAAATTTCTCTTAAGAATAGGGTTG
>JABFPJ010001782.1:0-23113 GCA_022817425.1 Gryon sp. ZL-2020 | reverse complement strand
GGATCGTTCATAATCATTGTTTCTATTGACTGTCATAGCCGTGAGCCGCAATTAGACGAAGACAATGACACTCCGTAAACACTGACATTAATATTCCAACGTTCCACTCTAATTATCGGATACTCGACGAACGTGAAAGTATCTGTGTGTCTATGAAGGGCCACGTGCAAACAAAATGAACGAAAAAAATTATTCAAAGAAGAAAAGAAGCTTACGAGAGGTTTCACTGTCATTTTTACGGCGCGCTGCAGAATAACAGGCGGACACTTTTTGAGTGCCAACTCATTTGTCGCAGGGGTGCGGTGACAAAAAAAGAGGAAGGTGTTTCTTTCGTGATGTTTCGTGAAATGAACGGAAAAGTGCAAGAAAAGGATACACATAATTGGAAATGTAATTGTTTAATTGAAGATATTACTGAATAAGTGAAATAAAAGTGAAACTTTCGATAAGTTGAGTTGAGATAAATTTAAATGTTTAAGTGGAATGTGAGTTGAAGTTGTTTCACTAATTGCACTTATGGTGAGATGTGTATGGATCTTAGAAACGTAATTCAAGATGTACTTAAATTTATATAAAATAGTCTTCTACATTTATAAGTTGGGTTTATGCAGTTATAAGTTACACTTATTAACTTGATTTTTTATATGTTGTACTTAGTTGTATGTATTTGATGTAAGTTAAACATAATTTAATTTATATTTGTATAATAATAAATTGTTTATACATTTTCTGAATTGCAATTATGAGTTATATTTATAACTATAATTTAGAATTAATTTAATAATTATAAATCTCACAATATTTTTGTTGGACATATATAAAATATATTTTGGCAAAAACTTACATATATTACATAAAAATTTCACATAAAAATTATTATTTTACATAAGAATGTGAAAATTCATGAAAAAATCGAAAAGTTATGGGAAATTCGAAATTTCATCAAAATCTCAAATAATCTTGAAAAATCATGAATCAAAATCTTTAAAAATCATAAAAAATCATGAAATTCATCAAAATCTTTAAAATCATAAAAAACATAAAATTCATCAAAATCTTTAAAGTTATAAGAAATCATGAAATTCATAAAAATCTTGAAATTACATGGAAAATGTGAAAATTCATGAAAAAATCGAAATTTATTTTATTAATATATTAATATTAATATTAATATATAATACATATTATTAATTCTGAAAATTCATTGAAATCTCGAAAAAACTTTAAAAAATCATAAAGTTCATGAAAATCTTAAAATTTCACGAAAAATGTAACAATTCATGAAATAATCGGAATCCATGAAAAAACTGACAATTCAACAAGATTTCGAAAAATCTTAACAAATCATGAAATTCATCAAAACTTGAAATTTCATGAAAAATGGTAAAATTCATGAAAAATTTGAAAATTCATTAAAATCTTGAAAAACAGAAAATCATGAGTTTCATTAATTTTCTGATTTACACTTATGAGTTATATATATAACTATAATTTATAATTAATATAAGAATTATAAGTCTCAAAATATGTTTGTTTGATATATATAAAATATATGAAATATATTTTGGCAAAGAATGAAATATGTTATATATATTATTTTTTTCAAGATATATTTCATGAAATATACATCGAGAATGTAATTAAAATATATCTAAAATATATTGTTATAGTTAGAGTTATAAATATTTAATAAAATATAAAAAAATATATTTTTTCCCGTGGGTAAGTCTCATAACTCATAAATAATAAAAGTAATTTATTTAATTTAATAAATAATTTAAATTTTTTAATTAAATTAATTAAATTAATAAAATCATAAAATTAAATAAATTAATTCATTAAATTATAATTTTAGAAATGATAAATTTTGTATAAATTTTTTCTAAATAACATTTACGAGGGTGATTTCATATATAATAAAAAAACATAAAATGCATGTTCATAAAATACTGATTAATATTCTCATTTTTCAGAATGTCGAATTTCGATGAATTCCAGCACCGCTAACAAAATGTTCTCACGCAATTGCATCAAAATTAGTATACAATTTTCGTAATAATAAATGATCATTCTTACGTAAGTACTCAAAATTCATTTCACTAAATAAACGTCAATTAAGAACGATTCATTAGACCTCGAGCGCCATTTCATCAAAACTGTATAATTCATAGCGTTGTTTACAGTGGTTTTCATAATTATATCCCAACAAGCATTTCATTTCCGTCCAACTTTTTTTGTCGCCGTTAATTGACACGGTTAATTATACCAACGAACATTTGCAGATAATCAAGATAAAGAAATGATAAACTTGACTATCGATGGTCATAAAAGTGTGTGTATTTGACCGAGAAAAAAACTGTTACAAACAAATTACAAGAAGTATTCGATAAAGACAAAAAATGTGTTAATGATTAGTATTTCGCATTGTATGATTAATGTGATCATATAGTGAAAAAATCGTGAAAAAATTGGAAAAACATGATAAAATCGAAATTTTACGAAAAAATAAAAAATCATGAAAACAATAAAATTTTACATAATTTCTTGAAAAAATTGAAAAATCATGAAAAATATGAAAATCAATGAAAAAATTGAAAAATCATTAAAAAGTTGAAATTTTATGAAAATTTTGGAAAATCATGATAAAATTGAAAAATTATGAAAAATATGAAAATCAATGAAAAAATCTAAATTTCATGAAAAAATTGAAAAAACATGAAAAAGGTGAAATTTTACGAAATTTGATGAAAAAATAAAAAATGCATAATTAATCGAAATTCATAAAAAAATTGAAAAATCATGAAAATGCATGAAAAAATCGAAAAATCTTGAAAAACAAAAAAAATCGAAATTTCATGAAAAAATTGAAAAATCATGGAAAATTCTTAATTTTTATGAAAAAGTTGAAATTTCATGAAAAATATGAAAATTCATGAAAAAATTGAAATGTTTATGAAAAAATCGAAAATTTATAAAAAAGTTGAAATTTCACGAAAAAATTGAAAAATCATGATAAAGTTAAAATTTCATAAATAATTTTAAAAACCATGAAAAGGTTGAAATTTCTTTAAAAAGTTGGAAATTCATGAAAATGAATTTCCAATAATATCTGTTATTTAAAGATAAAGCAATGATAAACTTGACTATCGGTAATCATAAAAATCAGTATATTTGACCGAGAAAAAAACTGTTAAAAGCAAATCGAAAAAATTATTCGATACCTAAAGAAACAAATGTGTTAATGATTGCTACTTCATATTGTATGATTAATGTGATCACAAAAAGGAACGTTTCGTAGATGTACACCCAGAGAAAAGAGTCATGAAAATGTACTATGTTTTATAGTAGTTTGGGAATTTTTGCAAAAGTGTACAAATTTTACTATGTTTAAGGGTAAATTCCAATATACACATAGCAAATTTCAACGAAAACATAGTAAAATTCAACGAATACATAGTAAAATTCAATTTAAAACATAGTAAAATTTATATTCTTTTGCAAAAATTCCAGAATTACTATAAAACATAGTAAATTTTCATGACACTTTTCTCTGAGTGTAATAGCGAAACATTTGTAACTTTCGTTCAAATATAATTATTATAATATAACACGAAAGACCGGACCCGTTTCCGGTGTACAAATATGATTTCTCATTTTGTCTGATTAATCAAACTGTTTATTTGTCGAGATGAACATTTGATATAGCGGAACATAGAGACGAAAGTAGTCCACCATCTGGCTCAATTGCAACGCATATGGTCAATATTATCTGTCCGCGTTTGACCGTGTGCTCTCGTTGTGCAGAGACTTTGCATGCCAAACTGCAATAGTTTCGGTCCTAACTGTGTTTGAAAAGTTCAGGTTCATATGAAATGCAAGTAATCCTGAAGTACTTTGAATTCTAAAAATGGCCCTTATTTATTTCGATTGAGTTTAGACATACATGCAAGAGAGTTTGGTGTCAGAGATTCAGATCGGTGTTTCTGCTACGGAATCAGATTTAAAAACAGTTCGTAAATCTCAGAGTTCATCAAGTTTGAGCAGTTTTGAAAGTTGAGTAACAGGATTTTAGAAATGGGTTTATGATTTGATGTGTAATTAAAAGCTATTAGTGTGTCACAGAAGCTTTCCAGACATTAAGAAGGTTATTTTAGGTGAAAAAGTATTTTAGTTGGAGTAGATAGGTGTTCTACGCCATCATCACCTTTGATGATGAAAATCATGAAATTTCATGACAAATGAGAAAAATCATGAAAAAATCGAAATTTCGTGAAAATCTGAAAATTTATAAAAATCTCGAAAAATCATTAAAAAATCATGAAATTCATCAAAATCTTGAAATTTCATGAAAAATGTGAAAATTCATGAAATAATGGAAAATTCATGAAAAAATCGAAATTTCATCAAAATCTCGAAAAATCAGAAAATATCACGAAACTCATCAAAATCTTGAAATTTCATGCAAAATATTCATGAAAAAATCGAAATTTTATGAAAAATCTGAAAATTCATCAAAATCTCCAAAAATCATAAAAAATCATGAATATCATCGAAATTTTTAAATTTCATTAAGAATGTGAAAATTCATAAAAAAATGTTAAGATTCATGAAAAAATCGAAAATTCATGAAAAAAATGATAAAATTAATAAAAATCTCTAGAAATCATAAAAAGTCATGAATATTATCGAAATTTTTAAATTTCATTAAAAATGTGAAAATTCAAGAAAAATCAAAATTTCATGAAAACTGTTAAGATTCATGAAAAAATCGAAATTTCACGAAAAATATGAAAATTTATCAAAAAATCTCCAAAAATCATAAAAAGTTATAAATTTCATCGAAATCATGAAATTTCATTAGAAATGTGAAATTTCAAGAAAAAATCGAAAATTCATGAAAAAACATCGATTTCATGAAAAATCTGAAAATTTATAAAAAATGTGTAATTTCATAAAAATCTCAAAATTTTACAAAAAATCTCAATTTCATGAAAAAGCTTCAAATTTATTATGTTCATATTTTAATTTTAGGACTACATTTCAAAATTGGATTGAACGCACACTGATCATTTGCTTAATTCTCAGCACCTTATCGGAAATACAAAATTAAAAACCTTATAAGAAAAATCCTCTGCCCTTTCCTCTGCACCGAATGTGCAACGAAAAGCCGGCTCTGCAATTAGACCTCATCGAGCCGTACGTTCTCTATAATTTGCTCATAATCTAACAAGTAAACAAACACATTTCAACGGCCGATCTGCTCATTTAATCCTTAACTGAATAATCGACAACATTTCATCTATTCGAACCTGTTTGCAATTATGAACACTTTTTGATGAAGTTATATATTTTCAATTTAATTAACAATATCTCATGTCTCACGTTTCCATTAATGAATGACTCAAAATCATAAAACTTGCACATCATTGAAAATCTCACAGAAAGTTAGAACATTTCATCCAACATTGTCGTTGAAATAACTTTGTCGCGCAAACAAGTTGGATTCACTTAAGAAGTAAATCACACCTCGTGGAATGTTGTTAAGTCATGGCAAACCAGGTTGAGTTAATCGTGTCGACCAGTTTTGGTGTAAAAGGAAGTGAATCGGACGAAAAAACATAATTAAGTTGCAAATCCGAGCAGAAATCATCAGAAATACTGAAATAAAATGACCCAGATGGAAATTTTAAATTGGCCCAATTAAGGCCCAGTAATGGCGATCAGTGATCGACCGTGGTATTTCATCGTTGGCGCAATATTAACAACGAAACACCAAATTACGTTGCACCAGTACTGGTCGTCGAACGTTGGCGCAACGATGGGCCAGTACTGGCTACCAGTACTGGTATTCGAACGTTGGCGCAACGATGGGCCAGTACTGGCTGCCAGTACTGGTTTTATTTTAATTAATTTTTCAAAGTTTAACAATAAAAAATGGGACATATCGAATGTTTAGTTCTTAATTGTTTTTTTATATTATTTAAAGTTATTATTACCCCCACGATCGCAAATATATTTTTAAAATATATATAAAATATAGTTTCCTGAAAAAAATATATTTGCGGCAAGAAATTATATAAATGGCATATATTTTTTATATATTTTCTAAAATATATAAAATTTGACTTATTTAAAGAATAATCTGCCGTAAAAATAGCCAGTGCTGGGCCAGTAATGGTTGCCGACCTTTGATTGCCAATACTGGCCCAGAGTTGGGCCGTTTGAGTTATTGTGACAATGAACGGCATGCAAAAATAACCAGTATTGCGGCAGCATTGGCTGTCGACTCCCGACTGCCAGTGCTGGCCCGTGCTTGGGCCATTTCTCATTTATGGCGGAATACTGAAATTTCCATCTGGGGAAGTTTGACGCAATAATACACATAAGCGAAACCAGCGGAACAATTATGTGCTAATGGTTTAGGCGTCGTTTGTAATTGCGTCGAGGTGAAATGTAATTTATTCATCGGCACATGAGTCACAGATGTGTGTTTTATGGGCTTTATCTGCAAATGATGATGTAAATTGCGCGACTAACCAAGGATTTTCAACGTCCAATACTGTGTACGATGCACGCGCATACAATGCGGCAAAAGAATTATTAATTAAGCGTTGGGCAATGGACACGCGTTTAATTGTCTACCCCGGTGTGCAATTACTTTAATTTCGTTCGCGCGGTATACATGGCAATCGCGGTATTTATAGAATATGCCGCAATTTTATTTATTATCGTGTCTCGACGATCGCTTTTATTTTAATCCGCCGTCTTGTTTAATAATGCAATATTAATATGGATATGGAACGACCCCCCGTTTTTTTTGCCTTTGCCTCAGTCTAATGCAGAAATTATCGTTTCCTTTTATAGTCGTAATTTGTAATTATTATGAAGGAATTTGCCCGATGATGAATGATCGAATAAACGGCGATCTTCCGATCGTTCCAGAAAACTAGGTGTTGCAGTATGAATGAAAGTGACGTTAAGTTGAACTGGATAAACGTTGAAATAACGTTGTTTTGACGTTGAAATAACGTTGATTTGACGTTATTTTGACATTGAAATAACGTTGAATTAACGTTGAAATTAAATGGTATTTCAAAAATGTTTATTTCACGAAACAATCAAAATTATATTACAAAATTTAAAAATTATGAAAAATACGAAAATCTAAAAATCAAAAAATCATGAATAAGTTAAATTCTTAGGAAAACATCGGAAATTCATGAATAAGTTGAAATTTCATGAAAAAATTGTAACATCATAAAAAAGTGGGAATTTCATGAAAAATTTGAAAAATCATGAAAAAGTTGATATTTCATGGAAAAATTGAAAAATCATTACAAAGTCAAAATTTCATCAAAAAAATCGAAATTTCATGATAAAGTCGAAAATTCAAAATTAAACAATCGTAAAAAAGTGACATTTACCGAAAAAATAGAAATTTCATAAAAAAGTTCATATTTCATGAAGAACTCGAAAGTTCATTAATAATATGAAAATTCATGAAAAAATCGAAATTTGATTAAAAAATTCATAAATAATGAAAAAGTTCATATTTCATTAAAAAATTGAAATTTCATGAAAACATCGAAATTTTATTTAAAATATGAAAATTTATTCAAAAATCGATATTTCATGAAAAAATTGAAAAATCGTGAAAAAAATTGAAATTTCACGAAAAAATCGAAATTTCATGAAAAAATTGAAAAATCATGAAAAATTTGATATTTCACGAAAAAGTTGAAATTTCATGAAAAATATGAACATTCATGAAAAAATCGAAATTTCATGAAAAAATCAAAAATTTCATGACAAAAATAAAAAATCAAGAAAAAAAAATTTCACGAAAAGTCGAAATTTCAACATTCATTCAACGTTGAAATAACGTTGAATTAACGTTAATCTTGTGAACAGTTTCATGCAAACATTTTGTTTGAACAATTACGACTCCTATAAAATCTCATTCAATAAATTCATGCAGCGAAGATATGCGTTGATTTCCGATGCACCGAAGTAACCACAATTTTAATGAAATACAATGAAATAACGTTTACGGTAAATCTTTTTTTATCGGTTACTCCTTTTTTTTTAACATTAAATCTGTTACACTTGTAAATCGCATATAACACAAACGCAACGTTCTTTCTCCGTCTCTCTTTCTCTCGGCGTATCAAAACCCGTAACTTTCAAATTAATATCTGCCTGCTTAAAAGCCGTGCAGGCAAGCGTGTGCGCGCCCATCACCTCGGTGCCATCAACACACCAACACAATCCCCGGACTTTCGCACACACCAGTGGCTTATTAATTGTTTCTACATTAAACAATGCAACATTACCCATACACATACCCACAAAAAAAAAGAAAGAACGATATATATAGAATAAGAATAATGCGAAAAGGACGAAGAAGAAGTGGTAAGAAAGAAGAAGAAGAGGAGACGAAAAAAGGAAGGAGAGAAGAAGCCGTAGGTCCTTGCATTACGACAGGTTCTGTTGCAGTTTGTACATTTTAGCGTGGCAGTGGGGGCCGGGATACACGGAGCAGTCTCACCGTCTGCTCGGCCAGCCGCTAGTGATGTTAGTCGCACGATCACGTTCGTCGCACCAACACGCGAGTTGCGCTCGATAACAACAAGCCGAGCCCAGCAGCATTGACAATTTTTGAATTTCGCGCGCAAAATTGACGAGCAATTTTGTTCATTGTTTTGACGTTATTTGTTCTTGTTGTTGTTTATTTTTAAAGTTTATATTTTAGCAAAGCAACATTTGGAAATGCAAAAAAAAAGATATCACTTTTAATCACAGAGAAATGAGGATGACATCGAGCAAGGATAATACGGAAAAATGTTTTGGTGAACAGGAGATAAAGTTGCAGTGAAATTTTGCATAAGCGAGTGCCAATCGAGGGGATTTTTGTTTGCATAAATATATATGTACGTGTGCCAAAGAAAGTGGTACGGGAAAGTAAATCCTCGGCAAGGAATACTCGTTTTCGTTTGGATACTGGCAATGTGATTACGCGAGGCAAGTCTGCGATGTTATCAGCGTTGTTTGATAGTGATACTTTTGGCGCAATGCATTTATTTCTAGGGATTCACTTCAATATACTCACGATAAAGAGTTGAAGAATCAACTTTAAGTACATATAAGTAATGAGACATATTTGCAAAACCAATGCGACTTATCATTATGTTTAAAACTTGTTTTAGACGTTTTTTCTACGTAAATTATACGTTAATTCCACGTTGTTTCTACGTTAATTCTACGTTGAATCAACGTTGGTCGTGGATTCAACTTAAATTCAACGTAGATAAAAATGTATTACGATCAATCAAATGAAATAATCTCTAAATCATATAAAATACTATATATAATATATTAGACGTGGAATCAACGTGGATTAAACGTAGAAGTTGATTTTGAATGGATTTATAATAGATTCGAACCTAAAATTATAAAATTGTATAACTGCCTTAACTTTTAATTAAAATTTAAAATAAAGTGATTAATTTACGTATATTTTACGTAGAATCAACGTAAAATTAAAAAGGAATTTTAACTGTATTTACTTTTCCTAAAAAAAGTCAACTTAAAAGTACACAAAGAACATTGATTTGACATGCATTTAACGTCGATTCAGGGTTGAATATCGATGGAAAAGAATGTCACAACTAAGATACGAGAGTCTGAGATTTTGATTAGGCCATTCTAAACATGAAATTAATGACAGGAGCCCAGGAACCGACACGCGGAATCGCTTTATAATAGACACGGCCGATCGGCATCGTTGTAAACAGATTGCGACGGCAGATTAGTTTCATTAATCAAAATTTAATTGCGATTCGATAAATGCTCGATTCTAACTGTAAAACTTGTTGTGCTTCTTTTTCCGCGCGTGATCATTGTTGATGCAACGGAGCAATCAAACTCGTAACGTAACGCAAGGATGTTCGCCTCAACTTCCGATAATGTAATTATTTTAATTGGATCAGCTGACTGTCGGGGGTTATTAATTATGAAATCAAAGCAAATCGCTTTTCGATAATACCAAGTCATTGAACTTGAATTCAAAGCTGGAAAATTGTTTTAGCGAATTTTTTTTAGATTGATTCTTGTAAACATAACCTCACTTTTAAGTTATGTTGATAATATGATTATTTTAATTAACATAACCTTATTTTTAGGTTATGTTAGTTGAATTTGGGTTTAATTTATTTTTGGTGTTACATTAAAGTTATTGAATTCATAATATTAAGTCATTGAATTTGAATTTTAATTTGGAAAATTATTTTAGTTAATTATTTTTTGGTTAGATTGACGTTTTTCTTTCATTTTTAAATATAACCTAACTTTTAGGTAATGTTCAAAAAGTAATTATGGTAATAAACATAACCTAACTTTTAGGTTACGTTTATAATATAATTATTTAAGTAACATAACCTTACTTTTAGGTTATGTCAGTGGAATTAAAGTTAAATTAATTTTTGGAGTTATATAATTCATAATACCTAGTCATTGAACTTGAATTGTAATCAGCAAAATTGTTTTAGTGAATTATTTTTTGGTTAGATTATTTTGTCTGTCATTTACAGACATAACCTAACTCTTAGTTTATGATAATGGAGGTTAGATTTAATTTATTTTTGAAGTTATATTAAAATCATGAAATTCAGAATATTAAGTCATTGAACTTGTACAGTCATCCGGAAATTTATTTTAGTGAATTATTTTTTGTTTAGATTGATTTTTTTTCTTTTGTAAGTATATCCTAACTATTAAATTATGTTAATGAAGGTTAGGTATATTTTAATTTTGGAGTTATATTAAACTCATTGTATTCATAATAACAAGTCATTGAACTTGAATTGTAATTTAAAAAATTATTTTAGTGAATTATTTTTCGATTAGATTGAATTTTTTTTCATTTGTAAGTATAACCTTACTTTTAGGATATGGTAGCGGATGTTAGGATTAATTTATTTGTGCAGTTATATTGAAATTCGTAATGATAATTATTGAACTTGAATTGTAATCAGCAGAAAAATTTCAGTGAATTATTTTTTGGTTAGAATGACTTTGTTTTATTTGTAAACATAACCTAACTTTTAGGTTATGATAGTTGAACTTAGGTTTATTAAAATTATTTTAGTAATTTTTTTTACTTGTATTTTATTTAGTTAAAATTTATTGCATTTTAGTGAAAGACTAATATAACTATATTACTTATCATAACCTAACTTTTAGGTTATGTTAATTAAAGTTCAATTTACTTTTACATTAAAATCATTTCAATTCGCAAATTTTCAGGAAGAACTTATAAATGGTTTCAAGTTTGAAAATGCGCACATTTCGATTGGATAATCGCGCATGCACCGAATTGAATTCGTAATGCGTTGTTGCGAGTCGCGTGTTATCAGATCGTGTCGGTGTACACATCGGGTGCGCAATAAAAGCCGAAAACTCGCGTCCCCATAAGGAGTGAAATCGACACAAAGTTGTGTGGCGCTTTTTGTTTTAGCCGTTGGTTCCGTTAACGAGACTCTCGCGCGCGTTTACATATATTACAAATGAATAATACAATGTCGTGCACGAAATATCTGTAACGCATCGTGTAACAAAACTGTTGCCTGCTGCACCTGCTGCGGATGGAAAATAACAGGTTATTACCGGTGGAATCGAGCGATTTAACTTTTTCCTCGTGGCAAAATTTGTAATTTTCACGAGGAAAGCGGAAGAATAAGCATTATGGGTGCAAATGTGCATGTTTCGCCGCTTCGATCAACGGTTTTGTCTTCGTTTATTACGAGAACTTTTTTTCTTTTTTTTTTGGAAAACAAAACGTCAGCGAAAAAGTAAAAGAAAAGAAGCGCACCTTGTATTACTATATATTTTTCTGCGGCTAATTTTCGTCCGAGAAATTAATTGAAAATTTGTTCTGCTTAACTGAATTTGAGTGTTTAACCGGTTTGACGGGTTTTCATTGATTAAAAACAGTATAAGAAAACAAATATATATATATATATATATATAGCTGAAGCCCCGGCTTCGTCCGGGCAAACCCTGTACTATGGACCATATATGAATTATATATGGAATATATATGGAATATATGGACTATATATGGACCATATATGAAATATATATAGACTATATATGGACCACATATGGACTATATATGGACTATATATGAACTATATATGGACTATATATGGACGATATATGAACTATATATGGACTATATATGGAACTATATATGGATTATATATAAAATATACATGGAAAATATATATACTATATGTGGACTATATATGAACCATATATGAACTACATATTTCCATAAATGGACCACATATGGACTATATACGGACTATATATGGACTATATATGGACGATATATGAACTATATATGGACTATATATGGAACTATATATGGAATATATATAACAATACTCAAAATGGAAATTTTGAAATGATTTTATTAGCAAAAAATGAAATCACGAAAACAAGATAGAGAATTAGGAAATCTTTCATTTCAAACATTACATGTATTAGGAACTAATTTAAGCGCGTATCTAAACATACATCTCACGGACATTGATGTGTGCATTAGTTGCACATAAAATTAGAAAACGTAACGATTTCGGGACTTTGATAAAAACATTTTGTTACATAACACTGTATATGCTAATTTTGTACATTTCAAATGTTTACTTCATACTTTGCCAGTTTGTTCAATTTATCAATCTTTTTACGACATTTTACATAATTAATGATTAAATTTAATATCACGTAATATATATAATTATTCAATTTAAATTTACATTGATTTAATTTTTTTTATATTCATTGAAATTACAGTGTTAACGCGAAAAAGTAAAGAACAAGTGTTTGGATTTGATTTTTTGAGTAATTTTATTTTTGCAAAAATTGTTAAGCATAAATTCTGCATAACAAATTGATCGTCGCACATTTTCCTCACAAATCGAGTGCATTTTCATGAGCGTTCATTTAAGCGTTGCCTGCCAACGAATCAGCATAAGCCGATATCAACTTGATGGCGCGAGACGTTTAGCATCGTGTACGGACGTAAATCGACGATGGCCGGCGATTATAATCGTTGTACACTTGGCGAAGTGACATCCATTTGAGGCAACTGCATAAGCGAACTTATTAAACGGCTATTCCGAAAGATTATATGCAAAAACATGACAAATTATTGAATTTGCATTGATAGTTTTGCCGCGTTGCTTTTTCATATTTCAGCATTTTATGACGACAGAAATAAGTAATTATTTGAACATGTCGGGAAACATTGCGTTAAACTTTATAATTTTGCTAAATTTTATTATATATAAAAATATAAGAATATTAAATCTATATAAAAATATTAATATTCATTCGGGAGGATAAAATTCAAATAGATAAAAATAACAATATTGTCGCATAACTCTTATTTTTTTTACGTTATTAAAAATTAGACCCAAAGGTATTATAATTTCGAAAACATAACGGTCACACATCTAAGGTATTCAAGTAAACAATGCATGATAAGTCAAATCAACAAAAACAAAAATATTCAAAACAAAACTTAACGAAATGTTTATCCACAAAATGATAAATGTTTGTCAACAAAAAAACTTGACCAAAATAAACAATGAATGATGAGAAGTCAAAAAACAAAACATTCAAAACAAAATAAACACATGTTTATCAAAAAAACAATAAATGTTTGTCAATAAAAAAACTTTATCAAAATAAACAATGGATGATAAGAAGTCAACAAAAACAAAACATTCAAAATAATATAACGAAATGTTTATCAACAAAATAATAAATCCATTGTTTATTTTGAAAAAAAACTTCATCAAAATAAACAATGGATGATGAGAAGTCAACAAAGACAAAGCAATAACAAATTTTGTTGGTAACAAAATTTTATCAACAAAATAACAAAGTAAAATTTACCGGTTTGGAAATGTTTACCATACTTTATGAAAAAAAAGTATTTGAAACACTTGAAAATATAATAGATAAATTAATAAATTATAAGAAAATGACGGTTAACTTCTCATTGTCATTTCGTATAGTAAATGTATTGTCATTTTTTAAAAATTTTTATGAGATTTTTTCGGACGTGTAAATTTAAAAGGAAAAAAAGCAAAACAAATGATGCACTTATTACAAAAAAAAAAATTCTTAATTGGTTGCGTCATCATGCGAATTATTTAGAAGTTGTGAGGATAATGACTCGTTAGTTACTTCTAGCGATGGACCTGCGCCCTGTGGCCAGTGACTGTCTTTGGTCTAAGAATGACGAATTCCTTCGGGCCATTCAACTTCCTCTTCCCTCGCATCGCTTACGAGTTTTACCACGTTTCTTTCTGCGAATACGCAATATTGTTACTAACACGTTTCATACTCGACAGCACTCATTGTCTTTGCCATTGCGGTCACATCAAAGACATTCCGTTCATTGATAACGACAACTCTCGTCGAATGCAAATTAATGACACTTTTTTTTTCAACTTCATACTTCAGTGATGAGTTATTTTGTCGTGAAAAAGTGAACGCTGGAAAAATTGCTGCTAATGCTGGCATATTTTATTTTAAACGCCTTTGTTTACATTTTAATTTATGTATTGTTTTTGCCGACCTTTGTTTGTTTTTTATTTATGTTTACATGTGTGATAATATTTTTGTTTACGTTTTTCATTGTGTTCACTTTGGAAAATATAAATATTTCACATTGTTTACTATTTTCGCTTATATGTTTATTTACTTTTACCACTGTGTTTGTATTTATTTTATTATGTTATTTATTGTTTTTTTGTTTTATTGTTATTGTTTATTATTTTGTTTCTATCATTGTTGGCATTGTTAACTATTTATGTTTACATTTTCTTTAAATATTTTTTTTACGTTTTTCATTGTGTTTACTTTTGTAATAGAAATATTTCTATTTCCTTTTTGTTTACTATTTTTGCTTAGATGTTTACTTACTTTTACCATTGTGTTCTTTTTTTAATTTTTGCATTGTATTTGTTGTTTATACTTATTTTATTATATTATTTGTTTTTTTTTTATTTCATTGATATTGTTTATTATTGTGTTTCTATCATTGGTGGCATTGTTAACTACTTATGTTCAGATGTTCGTTAAATATTTTTGTTTACTTTTTTGTTTACTATATTTGCTTGGATGTTTATTTACTTTTGCCATTGTGATTATTATTATTTTACATTGTATTTATTATTTATACTTGTTTTATTGTTATTTATATTTTCTATTTTTGTATTTTTTTATTTTATTGTTATTGTTTATTATTGTGTTTCGATTAATGTTGACATTGTTTACTATTTATGTTTACATGTTTGTTAAATATTTTTGTTTACTTCTTTGTTTCCGTTTTTCATTGTGTTTACTTCTGTAATATAAATATTTGTATTCACTTTTTTGTTTACTATTTTTGCTTAGATGTTTATTTTACTTTTACCATTGTGTTTACATTAATTTTTGTAAATATTGTATTTTTTTGTTTTTTTTTTTTCAATTATTTTATCATTAGTGCTTATGTTTATCGTTTATATTTAATATTCTTCCATTTAAAAGATATAGTTTAGTAATATAAATTAAATCCAAAAAACAATTTATAAATGAACTTCCTCGACGCGTTTTCGACTTCGAAATAAATATCCAAGGAATAAAAGTTTGACACGACATTGTCACAATAACCCAAGATTTCCATTTAAAACTTTTATAACGGTTATTATAAAACATTATCGCGTCAAAGTAAAACAATTTCCCCGGCCGTTTCAAACGTAAAATAAATGGTTTATTGTCGGATAAATCTTGTTTTATCGTTTAAGGACTAATTTTGTGTAATGCACTTGAGCTTTGCGACGCGAAATACTGAATTGGAACTTCAATGATCTTTTTTTTTTTTTTTCATTTTTCTTTTTTACTTTTTTTACGATGCTCCAAGGTATATTGAAGTGCAACTTATTTCGCGTGAGATTTGATAGCTTTGTTATTAGTGTATAATGAAAAGCATTAAATCACGTAACTGTTGTTCATTATTACGCCCGGCGCATAAATCACGTAACTGACCGCAAATGCGCAATAAGTTCGTGGCAGCCACAGAGAAGCCTAAATAGATAGACATCGTACAATTGATCTCCATTACTCTCTTTTTGACCTTTTCTATCTTTCCTTTTATCACAACGATCGCGAATTACTATCGCTTTCGCAGGAAAAAGAGAAACGCCTTATAAACTTACAATTCTTATTATTATTATTCATATTTATTGTTATTACCATTTATTATTGTTATTATTATTACATTTTATCATTTTTATCATTTCAATTCAAATTTCCGCCATTACACATTTAAATCATTCTCATTGACAGTTGATCACTTGACTTTGAAAAATGCAATGCTACCATTTTTCACTGTGGTTTATTGTCAGTTACTTAGAAGATTTGTAATGTTTTTACGATGAATTTCTGAAGTATTGGGTATTGATAGGTATAATTTATTTCACCGAACGCTTATAATAAAGACATATTGATGATCGTAAATAATACATTATAAATGGCAAATGAAGCGATTTCTAATTTGAAAACAATTTTTGTTTGATAAACAATTTTGACATAAATTATTTATTGAAAATAAAGTTGTTATGTAATATTTTTCATCATGGAAAAAAATAACGGGGGAAAAATTATGTGCATTTTTGAAAATAATAGTCTTGCGAATGTGTAAACAAGTTAGTAATTGCATATCTTGTTATTGTTTACGGATTATTGTAATTTCGCAAATATGGCGTAATAATTTGTTACAATGCAATTGGTATTGTTAGATTTATGATACTATTAGTTCAATTATGTAAATACTTATGTAATTGCTCGACTAATGGTGAAATTAGCTGCATGTCTTTCTCATTAAATTAGATAAGGAAGGACGGTCACGTGATCCTATTCTATGTTTATTTTGAATGCAAAGGAAACAACAATAAAAATAACGTAAATTCTGTACTCAAATACAATAAACATTTATCAAAATAAACAGTGAATGTTGAAAAGTCAACAAAAACAAAAATTCAAAACAAAATGTTTTTATCAACCAAATAACATAAACATAACGAATGTTTAATAACAAACTAGAAATGTTTTTCAATAATTACAATTTAATAATTAATGTTTGTCAATAAAAAGAAAACAATTTAAAAAAATAAAATGTTTATCAACAAAATAATGAATGTTTGTCAGCAAAAAACTTTTCCCATAATAAACAATCCATGATGAGTCAAATCAACAAAAACAAAAAATTCAAGAAAAAATAATGAAACAAAATAAAAAAAGCTTGTCAACAAAATAAATAATGTTTGTCAATAAAAACTTTTACCAAAATAAACAATTGACGGTGAGAAGTCAACAAAAACAAAACAATTCAAAACAAAATAACGAAATGTATATCAACAAAATAATAAATGTTTGCCAACAAAAAACTTTACCATAATAAACAATGGATGATAAGATGTCAGCAAAAATAAAACAATTCAAAACAAAATAACAAAAGTTTGTCAATAAAAAACTTTACCATAATAAACAATGCATGATGAGTCAAATCAACAAAAACAAAACGATTCTAAACAAATTAACGAAATGTTTATCAACAAAATAATAAATGTTTGTCAACAATACATTTTACCAAAATAAACAATGGATTATGAGAAGTCAATAAAAACAAAACAATTCAAAACAAAATAACATAATGTTTATCAACAAAATATTAAATATTTGTCAACAAAAATTTCAAAAATAAAAGAAAAACTTTATCTCCACACAGTGATTCACTTTATATAAACATTTTTATCTGCTTAATTAAATCTCATGAAATCGTACAGCTTAATTAAAAAATTCCTCAATTCAAAATTGTCTGAAGCAAAGGTATGTTGCAGGTCACCGATCGTTCCACCAAAGATTCCCGAGGAAGCAACAAGAAGAAAAAAAGAAAAAAAAAAAAAAGATGTGCAAAGGAATGGACGCGTCATCGCCGCTTACGTTCGTGTCGCGTAATTTTCGTATCACGATTCGTTCGCGCGAGCAGATGTTCATAATTTGACATAATTTGTCGTTAGATCGTGGGAAGTCATGCCAAGGCCGTCGATAAATCGTGCGACATCACAATCACAACCAAAGTCAATTGATTTTGCAAAATTTACGCGGCTTTTTTAAGAACAACGACGTCGACGTCGTTCTCGACGGCGACATGTCGTCGAGTGGCGAGTTCTCGACGCTGTCGAGCGGCGAGGCAACCGGAACCGGCGACGACTCGTTGCCGAGTTCGCGCGAGGCCACGGCGGATGCCGCGGGCACCGGTTTTATGCCCCTGCGTGAGTTTCTTGACAGATTCTCGTTACCGCGGGTCGTCAGAATCGAGGGCGCAGGAGGCAGACCCATTTTACTTTACAAAC
This sequence comes from Gryon sp. ZL-2020, assembly GCA_022817425.1. Lineage (NCBI taxonomy): Eukaryota > Metazoa > Arthropoda > Insecta > Hymenoptera > Scelionidae > Gryon > Gryon sp. ZL-2020. Next base: position 4,640 of record JABFPJ010001782.1, on the reverse strand, counting down.
AGCAACAGCGATCGCTACGAGTTACGGCAACGCTACTAATGCATCGCTATCGACATGACGTCAAAGTCGGACCGGAAATAGTTATCCCGGAAGGATACCCTGGTGAGTTTGAGTTAAATTGAAAATTTATGAAATTGAGTTATGTCGATGGGTGAAAACAATTTGCCCAAGCCATAAGGACAAATGAATTATGATTGCAATTCTGCAGGATCAACATGGACAATTGCTTCAAACATAATAATCAATTCAATTACGTGATTGGTTGATGTTACGTAATTGGATGATTGTACGAGTTTTGGAAAAAAGGTTGACAAATTGACTGCGAGAAAGTTTAGTACAACAAGTTTAATTGAAGTAACCATTTAACTTTGGCATTGCAAAAAATTTGTTTTTAACTTATTTTAAGGTATACGTTGAAAATAGTATATTTCGCAACTAGGGAGAAAAGTTGCCGATGTGACGCGAGTCGAATTGGCAATTTTTATTGAGTTGCGGACGATTTTTCCTTACAAGTGCATTGAAAAATACTATTTTCTTCCCTGAAAAGCGGGACCTTAGCACTTTCTCTCCCTAGGGAGGAAAGTAATTTTCTATCCTTAGGGAGAAAATTATATTTTCCATTACGGCATTTAAGGAAAGAAAATACTTTTTCTCCCGAGAGAGAGAAAGTAACCTTCCATTACGTCATTTGAAGGATGAAAATACTTTTCCTCCCGAGGGAGAAAAAGTGCAACTTTCGTCCCACTTTCATCCCACTTTTGAGGGAAGAAAATTTGTGTTTTCGATGCACGTGTGAGAAAAATAATTTTCGAACTTTTTTATATTGTTTATCGGAAATATATTTTTCTTCCCTGAAAAATGGGATGAAAATACCACTTTCTCTCCTTAGGGAGGAAAAGTAATTTTCTATCCCTACTTTCTATCCCTAGGGAGAGAAAGTAATCTTCCATTACGTCATTTAAGTGATGAAAATACTCTTCCTCCCGAGGGAGAGAAAGTGCCACTTTCGTCCCACTTTTGAGGGAAGAAAATACGTGTTTTCGATATATGTGTGAGGAAAATCATTTTTAGAATTTTCTTATCATTTTCTTAAAATATAAAATCTTAAGATTATTATTTAGTACATAAATATTAAAAATCTTTATCATTATTAACACTAAGAATAATACATAAAACTTGATAAATAAAATTTTTTAAAAATACACATTATTTCTACGATGTCATAATCCTCATAATTGCTCAATATGTAAATGTAATTTGTTTGCTGAACCAAAGCAAGCATTCAATACAAAATATGCGAAAATTATACACGCATAATCCGAATATATCAGTGACAAAACACATTTGTAGCCTGACTCTATTATGATGTAAATTAGAAAGTTAGATTTAGCATCTACTTCACCGTCTACTCATTAGACTCGAATTAATTCAATTTAATCAGATTTTACGGATACATTTCAATTTGCTTAATTAAAGCCAATCCAAATTACAATATATTACTCTAATACTTACTATTTTCGTTTTATTTTCAAACTAATTTTAATTATTTAATTTGTTAATAAACAAATCATAATTTTTACTACATTTAATATTAAAAAATGTCTATTTTCAAGATATATTCTTTTGTGTACGAAATGATTTCAAGAAAAATTACCCTAATCGCTTAACCATCCTTAATTTGCTGACAGGTCAAACTATTAGAGCACAATGGCTAACTGTACAGCTCGAAGTTTATAGAGCAAAATTATTGTACAATGTTGAGGGATTGAATCTTTCGAGAACTGTAGAAAGAACAATGCATAAACTGCATAAAATGCATAATGCATAAATAATATAAGCTAATTAAGAAATTTTTTTTTTTAGTTCACGTCGTAAAAGTGCAATCTGTAAACTCAAAAATGCTCTCAAATCAGAAATGTATTACAGTTTCTCATAAACATCTCATTTCTCACAAACATAATTTGCAAAAAAAAAAGTTTCTTTTTCAATCGACCATTGAGTTACCAAAATGCAGGTGATTTTACATAATAACGATAAATAGCATCAAAAGAAGAGTCGGATTAGGGCCTTCTTAGGGTCTGATTAGGGTATTCTTAAGGTCTGGTAACGGTCTGATTAAGGTCTGATTAGGATCTTCTTAGGGTCTGATAAGGGTCTGATAAGGGTCTAATAAGGGCCTGATTAGGGTCTGATAATGGTCTGATTAAGGTCTGATTAGGATCTTCTTAGGGCCTTCTTAGGGTCTGATTAGGGTATTCTTAGGGGCTGGTAACGGTCTGATTAAGGTCTGATTAGGATCTTCTTAGGGTCTGATAAGGGTATGATAAGGGTCTGATAAGGGCCTGATTAGGGTCTGATAATGGTCTGATTAAGGTCTGATTAGGATCTTCTTAGGGTCTGATGAGGGTCTGATAAGGGTATAATTTAACCATTGAGTTATCAAAATGCAGGTGCTTTTACATAATAACGATAAATAGCATCAAAAGAAATCATACATTTTACATTTTGCGGCTAACTCAGCGTAACACGCAGTTGTGCAAGAATCGATTGCTTTAAAGAGGGAAATTTGCTCTGATTCTCGCCCGAACACGAATGTTGCGCGAGACCTTTTATTTGCTCGCCCCGGTAATCATACGAAAAGAACAAACAAAAAGAATAAACGATGTGAGAATAAAAAGGCAGTCGCTCGAAAAACACTTAATACAACGATTTGAAGTGAAATGAAAGGCAACATAGTGAAGTCGAGACTGTAAGATCGAGCGTTTATATCTCTAATATAACTGTAACAGTCAGATAAGTCGGTGTATTACTATCTGCAATCATGAAGCTATAAATGTACTAACATTAATATCATTGTTTTTCAACGTCTCTCAACAAAATGTGATTCAATGATTGTAACTCTGTTAAATAAATAAATGCACGAGCAAATGATGTATGCTTATGATATATGTTTTTTTATTGTATCTTTAAATTATTAACTTTTTAATATAAAAGAACAAAATATGTTTTTATTTAAAGCATATATTGTCTATATATTGTCCATATATTGTCCATATATAGTCACTATATTACTATGACATACATATATTGACCATATAATATCCTTATATTGGCCATAATTACCCTCATACTGTGACATACGAAAATTTACTTCAGCAAAACGTAAAATATATTGCGAATATATTAATATATCCTTAATCAATACTTTATATATTCTTAATATTTTCTTAATATATTTTTAATATATTTTTAATGTATCCTTGATATATTCTTAGTATATTTTGAATAAACATTCAATATATTTTTAAAATAGGAATATACTAAGAATAGAGTTAAAAACAGGTTGACAATATATCCTCTACGAACGAAGATATATCCCAACTTATATATACTTATTGCCGCTTATGTATGTATTAAATATTATAAAAATATTATATAATATTTTTAATATTTTATTTTAAATTTATCAAATACTTTGATATATTTTAGATATATATGAAATATTAATGTTATACCTTGCATATATCCAAATATAAATATATTTGGATATATTTACGTCCGTTGGGGATTGTAAATATATTACTCTCTAAATCTGAATAAGTCAAACGTCGTCCACTTACGCCAAAAAGTGAAAATTTTCACTTATTTTGAGTGAAAAATACAATTAAATTTTCACTTTTTGGCGTAAGTGGACGACTTTGCACTAATTGTAAGTGAATATTCACTTATTTGAATTTAGAGAGTAACAATATATTTTTTTGATGTAATGTCAAAAAGGTACATTTAGAGCATTTTTTAATATATTATGAGTATATCATGAAAATATTAAGAAAATATTAGGAATACATTATGAATATATTAAAAATATATTTTTATGGAAATATATGCGAAAATATATTTTGAATATATTTATATAAACTCACAAGGGAAATATCTTTTTTGAATTCAAAACCTGGATATGCAAATAAGTTCTAATTTACATTTCCTCATCAGTCCTCTAAACTTCTATCCGATGTTATTCGCGTCGTTAAATTTTGTGGCGTCAAAAGGTTAATTACTTTAATTGAAGCGACCGACAACTTTCACTGAAAGTCCCAATAGACCTCCCCTGAAGTTTCATATATAAATACACTCAGAATGATCGGCAGCAATTCGTTAATGAGTGTCGATAAAGATCTTACGAAATTGATGCATTAATTGAGTCAGCTGAGGAACAATTGTGCTTCCTCCTTGTCCCGCTCTGGAATGGTAATTTCGCGCCAATTTTTACCCCAATACGTCACACTTTCGCCTCATCTCGGGGTCAGAAGTGATATGCTTACGACATTCTCGTGATTTAGCTGTGATTGGATGCATAATGCTGAGTTGTAACGTGGAATTCATCGACTTCAATTTCGCCTCGGAACTTTGAGGAAAGAAAGTCACAAGTTCGTGGGTGGTTAACAATGAAGTTGAGGGCGAAAGTTGTTGGCAGTTTGGGTTGACACATTTCACTCATTTCATTTCACAATGTCACAAAAATGGAAAGTAAACTTTTACCTTATCGGACCCTTATCAGACCCTAATCAGACCGTACTCAGACCCTTATCTGACCCTAATCAGACCCTAATCAGACCCTAATCAGACCCTAATCAGACCTT
>JABFPJ010001781.1:0-23116 GCA_022817425.1 Gryon sp. ZL-2020 | reverse complement strand
TTTTTCTTTTTTTTTTTTTTTGCTTTCTTACCGAGAATTTAATTGGTCTGCTTCATTTTGACCTTCGTAATTGGTATTTAAAAACCTATATTTCATCGAGTTTAAATGCGATATTTTGGAAACGTGCGAAAAAAGAGAAAGCAAGTCTGTTTAAGGAAGAGAAACAAGGAGACAACGTAAAAGGAAGAACATGAAATGAATATCGCCACATGCTTTTGGGCCTTGTATGGCAATGCACTTTTGCGCGCCCCCACGTAAATTGCAATTTCAACCTGTACGCTAACAGGTTGTTGTGTCTTAACGCAACAACCGTACCCCTTCAAACGAAGAGTTGCTTTCTCAACCGCGATTCCTTTCTCAATCAGCCGTAGTGCCTTCCTAGAAGTACGTTAGTCCAAGGAATAACTCGCATATGCCACTTGTTCGACAATTAATTGAGTTATTTTATAGATCAAATTTACGTGTAATTAGTTTGTATCTTAATTTTATCTCGAATTTGAATTTTACGTGCAAAATTAAAAGTTATAGGAAAAAGTCTTATAACTTGTAGGAATCAAGACATATCATGTCATATATACAAAAATATATATGAAGATATATTTATGGTGATAAAAATATATTTTCGGTACAAATTTAGAAAAAATATACATTTTGGATATATTTTGGATATGGATTTCAAAAATATATATACAAAATAACGAAAACATATATATTTAATATATATATATATTTATATATATATTTTACGTTTATATTTTTCCTTTCCAAAAGTTTTTAAATTTTTTTGTAAAATTTACTTCAAAAAATTTAACTTAAAACCAAATAAATATATCTTCTGATATTCCAGAGAAATTAAATTTCAGATTTTAAAAATCAAAACAATGTAAAAGCGTTGCAATATTTTAAATACTATGATAAAAATTATATTTTGCTTTTATTTAAAGGAATGTATGAAATAAAAAAATGTAAATGCAAATAAACGAATGAAAATGTACAGAAACATCAATGTAAACTTGGAGTGAAGAAAAAATATATTCTGATTCTGGTTATTTTGAAAGAGCGCCGCAAAGGGAGATTCCCAAATCAGCTTTTTTATATGTACATGCATAACTTTCGAACGGATGTATCTATTCTGATAAAATCGTTTACATCTCATGAAACGCGTTATTGCGATAGAACCGTTGTTAGCAGACGACCTTAAACCTAATTGGCATTTTTAAATATCAAACGATTCGCCCACGTTTTTTTGATAAATTGTGGAGATTAAAGATTGTATTTCGAAAATATTTTTTTTCGCAATGATTTATCATTAAATTAAATACATTGTTTTTGCATTAAATAAAATATTTAAACAATATTTTTGTTGGTATAAAATATTTATACTTTGTAATAAACAATTATTTATCTATATTTTTTAATGTAAAATAAAAAACATATTCCGATAAAAACTGGATAACACAATGAAAGTCGTTCGATCTACTTTTCACGAAGTTAAACTTGAAGAATGATTTCAATTCAGGTTTTTAAATCAAGTTTATATCAATAACTGACTGGAAATTCAAGACAGGATGTACGAACTGACGTGAAATATGTAATAATAAAGTATTGGAAACTTGAAAAGTGTTTTGTTCTTTAAAAATTTGATTAATCAGATTTTTTTTCAAATCAAGCAAAGTTAACTTTTTCACCCTCAATTTTACTAGTTTACTAAAAATATATTTTCTACCCTAAATTAAAAATCTCATCTTTTCAAAAAAACATTATTTTCTATTATTTTTCAAATATTTTGATCGAACCACATTTTTCATTGTCATAATTAACTAAAGATAATAATCATTTAAAGATAAAATAAATCCAAAACTCATATGATCAAAATTTAATATTTTAGTGTCATTCTTTGATTACATAACCCAAAATCCCATATCAAGCAAAATCATTGAAGATGATGAATTACAAAAGGGAACGTCTTGTAATTATGGAAGTAAAACAAAGGCCCTGAAAACATAATGGGGGAATTGTAACAATTGTACTTTTGACAGTGTATGGTCATTGATAAAAATATTCGTTGGTAACCCTTGAAAACAAGTCAGGGCAACACGCAGTTTCTTCCTCTTCGAAACGTCACTGAACTCGTTCGCTTTTAGAATAAAACATGCCAATCTTGTAGTAGCGGTACATTAACCGTCTTTTCTTGGCCGGTTTCGCCGGCTCCCAAAAACTCACCATGGGGCGTTTCAGACCTTTTTACTCTCTTATCCTCTCTTATCCATTCTTTTCTTCTTCTTCATCTTCATCTTTATCTTCTCATTCTGTTCTTTAAACTTCATTTTATTTACAACATTCAACATTCAAGATTATGAAATAGGTTTTTCAACTAGAAACACATTCATCCCATGTAGAAATTAATAGGGCGTGCCATAACAAAAATGAGGTTCAAAAATGGATAACAAAATTACAGCCATATTAACGCATTGTCCTATTGGATTTCCTATTCGATTACAAAATATTAAAAAATGATATCTTGCTTGGGACCTAATTAGATCCATCATATTTTGGTAGAAATATGACGAGTTGTATAAGGGCCCGATATGTGCCTGCTATGGCTACCAAGATTTGGCTGACACTTTGGGACCATGATAGGGGTCTGGTGGGGTATGCCCTGTCAGGTCCCCAACATGAGGTCATATATCGATATAAATATGGACAAACAAATGTACAATAATTTCTTCAGATTGCCATATCAGGGCCATATAAAGGCCATATTTTAGCCCGATTACAATTTTTCCCTGGGATGCTTTCTGAACTTTCTTAACAAACAAAGTAGAAGCTTTGATAACTTATTGTAAGTGTTTATTCACTTATTGAAAAAAAAAATTATTTAGAAAAAGTGAATCTTAACTTATTGAAAGAGTGAATAATGCTCTTTTAATTAAAATCTTATTGAAAAAATTCTATTTATCCGAGAATCGAACTTAGGCCTCCAAAGTGATAATCCAACCTCTTCTCCACTTTTTGACTTTTTTAAAAGTGACACATTTTCTTCAATCATCAATAATAGTTTTCCACTTTATAGAAAAGTGAATTTTCTTTCACTTATAAAAAAGTACAATTTGTCATTTCTTGAAATAGAAAAAAATTTTGTACTAATGAAAAAGTGCGAATTTTGACTGTTTTAAAGTGAAAAAATGTCTCATTCAGCAAACAAGTGAATTTTCCACTTACTCAATTTTAGAGACTCAGATGACAAAAGCAATCGAACAATTGAAATGATTAATTATAGTATAATTGAAAAAGCTACTTCCCGTCTAAATAGTCAATCAAAGAAAAGCCCGAAAGGATGAAAAAGAGCATAATGATCCTTTTAACAGGTTCATCGTAAGAGATGTGTGATTTGTTTAGATTCTAAACCTTAGAATTTGTGGAAGTCTTGGTCTTGGGCACCAGTCTTGGTCTCGTAAGAAAGAAGCGGATGTGTGTTCGTGAAAAGATCTCAAGATGTATTAGTTCAGTAAACCACACTCGAAGCGCCAATCATTTCAAAAAGTCAAAGTCAACCGAGTTTGAATTCTTTGTCTTCTTTTTCCGACACACAAAGTTCACCGGAAAAGCAACGTTATTTCTTTTTGTTTTTCATTGCAAAATTTTGTTATTTGACAAATTTGGATAAATCAAAATGTTTTGTACAAATTATCATTCAAAATGAATTGATTATGGTACTTAAAGTTTGAGATAATGATGAAACTATTTTGGCTTCCAATTAAGGTGTTCGGATACTTCTCACGTTCGCATTAACGAAAATTATGGTGAGGAAGATACGGTCTTATCGGTTCTTTTTTGATCCTCCATCAAAAGGATGGTCAATCCCTAAACAGACAAAAAAGAACGACTGACCACACGGAGTAAAGCAGATACAAGAAAATAACCCGGTAAGGGTTGATTTATACAAGTGCGAAATTCCCGGCCGGATTATAGTAGTTTCACCAAAAGAAACCATAGAAACCCATAATAATTTCCCTTAAAAGAGCATAACTCTTTTATTTCGACTTCTTTCAAGAACTTTTTACTATACTATAATAAACGTTAACTCCTTTATGATACACTTTAAATCTTCGAAATTTTATTGCAAATATTTATCATTTCACGCTAAATTAAACTAAACATAGTAAACGTTGTTGGAACTTCTGTATGTAGAAAATTATTATATTTTGATGTAAAAAAAAGTATATGGTATAGTAAAATTTTGTACATAATATCTATTTTCATCACGTGATTTAATAAAAAATATAATGTAGCAATAAAATGTTTACTATATAATTTCATTTTTTATATTATTTTATAATATTTTTTTACGTCGATTTTGAATTGCCAATATATGGTACTATATTCACCGTATATATATTTAAATATTTTTTGTATATGAACCATATATTGGCAGTGTATTAGCATTTTACAATATATATACAACAACAAAAATAATCCATATATGTTCAATATAAGGTCAATATATGGTCCATATATGGTTAATATATTGTTAATATACGCTAATAATATATGATCAATATATGTTTTATATATGGACAATATATGATCCTTTTTACTAAGGATATTTAAATAAAATTAAATTGGTTGAATGTTTATATATGGTTAATATATGGTCAAATATGGTCCATATATGGTCAATATAAAAATAACAATAAAAACTCATAAAAAAAAACTCAATAAAAGCAACATAAAAATTTTACAGTATATTTTACTGTATTTTTATATTTTTCATATTATTTTATAATATTTTTTATAACGATATCAAGTTGTTCTCAAATTCATAAATGATATAGTAATTTTTATGAAAAGTATAGTAATTCTGTGACTTTTGTTTAGCTAGTTAAAATTTCGGCTTGATAATTATGAAATAATGAAAAAAGTTAATTTATTAGTGAAATGAAAATAAAATATAGAAATAAATTGTGTGGGATTAATTAATCATGTGGAGCGGTACTAATCTGTTTGTTTCGCAAGACGAGACCGACAGGCATAGAGACAAAGCTGCGTCGACGTCGGCGGTCACGGGGTCACAAGTGGATAAATAACGCGCCACAGACACATTCAATATATATATATATATATATATATATATATATGCTTACATGGCATTCGTTATGAATGAACGGTTCTCACGAACTAACGCCATAATATCTTAACACAAGCCAGCGAATTTCAGTCATATGCAGTCTCAAAACTATTTATCGATGACATTTTTAAAAGGAAATGGCCCACTAACTCATCGCACTAAACACTCATTTTGAAAACATTTCTTCTCACCATTAATTACTTTGATCAAAACTATTTATATGTGTTTTATGTTTCGAATATCAAATTGCATTTTTACGTTTCAAATATTTTCTTTAGTTCAAATCAACTTTAAAAACCCTTTCAAAATTGTTTTTATTTAAATTTTTAAATTTTTATTCTGAAATATTTCCGAAAAATACACAAAGATTTCGAGCAATTTCCTTAATCTTTGCCTCTGAAATGCTTCAAAGTCCCTTATAATCTGTTTGACAATAAATTTAAGTAGTGGCAAATCCTACAAGTGTCACCATAAATTATTTGCATTGTGCAAATAAGTCTATAAATTTACATAATTTGCCTCTATTTGAATGAGTACTCATCTTACATATGAAACCTTTAAGCTTACGTACAATTTATGCATCTTTTCAAACTATATAAAGTTAAACAACAATTTTTATTTATAATTGAAAAAATTTTCAAATTCAAACTATTACATAACAAATTATGTAATCCGATTGAATAACGCAAAATGAATATTGCAATTTAATCAGCCAAAAATTGTCAAATTCAATAAACATTAATCTTCAAGTGTTTTGTTACAAAAAACGCAAAACGGAAAGGCAAAAAAAATGGTAAAACTTGATTTGAATCTCTTAATTAGATAAAATTTAAAAAAGAGCCGTCTTTTGTGGTCGGGTTTTACTTAGTGTTGGGTATTATAACACTAGCTTGCAAAAGTGCACAACTGAATGGCAAAAGCGCAAAAAGAAGGCCCAACAGGGCCATTCTGAAAATGGTCCCATCTTCTACACGGCGGCATCGAAATACCTCCGTGACAGCACAAAACCTTTGATTATCGTAAAGTTGTCGGTCAGCATCCAATAGTTGCGCCGGAAAGAGAAGAGTAAGAAAAAAAAAGAAGAAAAAAAAGAAGAGAAAAGAAAAGCACGCACAAGCCCAAGCGTGCGATTCAAACCGCGAAAGCCGTTGGAGGTAGAGACGCTCTTGGGTTTGGACTGGGAACCGAGAGCGATGGTATTTCCTCATCGTGTTGCTAAGCGCGGACGCGGGATCTGCGGGGTTCTGCGGGGACACTGCATCCTCTTCAAGAAGAGATCTTCAAGATTCGATCCATCCCACATTCCACACCAAAACATTAACTTTTTCGAACCTCTTCAAGCTTTCTGTTCATCTGGACTGTAGATTTTACTATCTGCACTGCAAAAACAGGTGTCTCAGAAGTATCTCATTGGAAAACTGTAAGACATTTACAAAGTTTCTCACAGCGGATCGAAAAAAAAGTGTCTCCAAGTGAGACAGTAATAGTGTCTTTTTCCGGATAAGACGTTTATAAACGTCTTACTTTTTAAGACACAATTTTGAAGACGCTAAAAGCGTCTCGTACAGAGATACTTTTTTCCATTTGAGAAATTTTTGTAGTGAGACATTAAAAAATGAGACACTTTTTGACTACAAGACACTTTTGAATATAATGTATAATAATTTAGCCTAAAATAATTTTTTATAACAAAATTATTCAACATTATATAATATTTATTTGTAAAAATGTTCATTTTTCCTATTTTATCACTATATTTTTGTACGTACATCTATAAATAAAAAACATATTAAAAGCAAAATTAAGTTTCATTTTAAAATAATTAATAATGTCGAGTTATCAATTATTAAAGTATTCAAAATGATTTAATATCCAATTTTATGTATTAATTAAATACCTATAATTGTATGATTACATGATGATTGATGTAATTTTTTATTATTTATTTTTATTATTTTTATTATTTATTATTTAATAAGTTTTGATAGTATTCATGATGAAATTCCATATTCTCAATATTTCAAAATTTACCGCCTTACATCTCTGCCAGTGCCTTCGTTAAGAGACACGGTAGTGTTTCGCGCCAAGTACAAAGCGAGACACTACCATATCATTCTTTTACCGGAAAATGCAAAAGCACGAATTCAAAATGACCATAAGCGCGAATGTATATAGTCCAAATGCGCGAATCAAAATCATAACATTTTTTTAACTGGTTCTAACAGTAACTTTCGTTGTAATTTTATCAGTTTGTTTTGAAACTTGAATTAAATAAGATTGAAAAATGAATATTGTGCAAGAGAAAACCAATAAAGGCAAAAACTGCATTTTGAAACTTTTTTCGGACTTCAATTTCAAGATAATAATTGTTTCTGATTGTCATTTTTACTATCTAGATTGTAGTTTTTACTATCTGGATAGTTATTCTCATTATCCGCATAGTTACTTTGATTATTATTCTTCTATTAAAATCTCCATTCTATTAAAATCTATTTACTTAAAATAATGATTAAATAGTTAATAAATGTTAAAAAGCGATAAAAAAAAAACTAATAAAATTGCAACTTAGAACTTAATTTCAAAAATGCCAAGTTTCCATCATTAATATTGTTCATTTAAAATAAATGAAATTGTGAACAATTTCAATTTTGTTCTAAGAAGGCAACAGACAGTTCAAATTCAAGTAATTAATGATCTTGCAGAATGTGAATCCAATCGAATCTCATACAAAAAAAAATAAATGTATATCTTTAAAACAGTTGTGTAACTACTTAATAACACTGCAAATCCCGCCTAAAATATTGTAATATATCAGCTTCGAAGAAACCAAAGCAAACCTTCATCAAATCTATGATAATATAAGATTCCTGATTAAAGCACGCAGATACTGAACCCAATAATTCATTACAAATCGTTATTTATGTATATATCAATATATCTCTTTCGCCTGAAATAATCTGAAAAATATCTTTGAGAAAGGCAGGTCTAACTTGGGCCCAGCAAAAAGACAGGTTTAATCCTCAAAAGCAGATTTTCGTTAAATTGAAATACGTTTTGATCTGGAAAGCATGAATAGTGATCAGGCGCCGATCAATGGTCAGGTTGTTGGAATTACAGTCTGCTCTGCAGGAGTTACAGTGGTTTCTGGTATTATTGTCCCGGACAGTAACCAATGGTGTTTTCTTTATTTTATATGTTTGTTGGAAATTCTCAGATTCGCCGCTAATGGAACTTGGGTTCACTTTTATTCGACAAAATTCAAATCTACTTGTCTCAAGAGGATATTTATTTTGATACTTTTCATAAATTTGTGTTTTCTTTGTATGATAATTTTTAATAATATCTTTTTGGAATAAATGATCAATATGTAAAATCAATTTTAGTGAAATTTATGTAACAAAATATTCATATATGAGCTCCAATCAGATAAAACGGAAATTGGTGAAATATAATCTGACATGAATCTGATCTAATTAGATCTAAAATAGGCTTGTTTAGATGTGCCTTTCATTCAGTGAATCTTCTAAGATATAGTAACAACCATTACAATTCTGATTTTCACAGTAATTTCGTTCAAACTTGATTACTTTGTGGCAATTCTCTTACAGACGAAAATATTAAATATTCTATTATGGATATAATATAATTTTATATTCTCAATATATATCTTATTGCCGTAATTAATATATAAATTATATATTTTGTATAAACTTATATAATTGATATATAATTTGTATATTGTTATATATATTTTGTATAAAAACTCGAAATATATTTCATAAAATATATATTTCACTTTTTCCATTAATTTCATTTAATAAGTATTTTTAATTTTTTGTATATAATATATAATTTATATATAATTTGCGGCAATATGGTATATATTTAGATAAAAAAATTATATTTTATATTTCCATCCATAAAGAAATTAACAAATTGCCTTACAATTTTTTTATATAAAAAAGCTTCATTTACCAATAAAATTGAATATACAAAAATTAACATAATTTGTGCATTTTTATCATCTTAATCTTCAGAACAAGTTGCCTTCTGAATATACACGTATCACTGGCATAAGCACACAATCTAGTTAGCAACACAATTTCGGAGCCAAAAGCGCTTATGTGTATCGAATATTTGGCTTTTATCAGTCAATATGATAATGTTTCTGTTATTCCAAAGTTTATATAAGACCGTCTCACTGCGACAAAACAAACTTCCAACTTCATTATCAAATTTGAATAATCCTTATCATAATCGTATCCAAAGCAAATTTGCAATTTCGCCAGTTATTAATATTAAATTAAATTGCATTTGAAAAAAGCTCTTAAATGTATAAATAAAATCATTCTTTTCTAACGATTTTGTATCGAAAAAGAGTTAAAAAGTGTTCAATTGTGTTGCGCCAACCTACGCAGAACTTAAAGCGCCCAACAGTAACTGCTGTTGGGGAGATTTAAAGGCCTATCTCGAACGTGGTTAGTCCATTTAAAAATCTGCCCGATAACGGCCGTTTGTTCCTTCTTTCTTCTGTTTACAAATAATGTCAGAGCATGCGTCCCTTCACGTGATTGGATTGAATATACATTCCTCCCGCACTTTTTCGCCCCCACTGTGGTTTCGCAGTTTCGTCTCGTATCTTACTTACCCCCACCCAGTTGGGATGCCACAAACGACGGTTGAGACTCAAATTCCTCTTGCCGACCAACGCCGATAAGCTCCTCTTTTGGCAAACGAACACATTTTGTTGCTGCGCCGAATCTGCAAAATAAGAACAAACAATTATATAATATTTGTTTTTATATAATTTATTTATTATATAATTTAAAACTCATTTTAGAGTAAATTAAGAAACAAATTGTAATTAAGTTTTAAGTAACTTTTTAGATAATTATTGTTTTTTTTTTTTTTATTTTAAGTTAACTAACTTTTTAGTTAGAAACTTGTTAACTTAAAATTAAATTTTTAGAACGTTTAAATTATTTTTTTTAATTTCACATTAAAATTAATTTTGCAAAACCTAATTTTGGAGTTAAATGTTCATTGATGTTGTAAAAATATTTTAAAAGAAGCAATTTCAGTATCATTTACTATACAAATGTTAAAACTCACTTTAAGTTTAATAAACTAAGAACAAATTGTAATTAAATTGTAATAAACTTTTAAGTTAAATATTTTTTAGTTAAAAGTTTATTGATGTTGTTCAAATATTTTGCAATTTTATTTTGAGAAAAAAAGAAATGAAAATCAAGTACTGAAGTAACATGAAGTTCACGTATTCAAATGGTTTAAAAATCAGCAAACAAACAAGTGTATAAAAGAAGCACTGAGAGACCAACAGTGCGGCTTAGCGGAGGCCTGGGAAACAGGGCGAAGATGTGACTGTACTTGGACGATGACTGGAATACCGATAGACTCTGAGGCCCTTTGATTTTAAACTTTAAATTCAGCGTGATTCGCGATCAATGTTAAAATACAATCATATATAAAATCATACAAATCATTCCCTCGTTAAAAGTGAATGATAATTGTATTATGAGAATATATGTCCGTGCAACAGAAAATGAATAATAAATATTATGCAATCTGAAAAAATATATACTAAATATATAAATTATAAATATGATATTTATATATTTAAATTTGCATATTTATAATTTATATATTTAATTATAAATATATTATATATATATTTGATATTATTATATTTCATGAATAACAAATGTTCGAAATTATGGTTTTTCAATTTGATAACATTTTGCGATATCTCATATATAAAAAAAACATAATTTAAAAAATATATATATTTTTTTATATATGAAAAAATCAAATTAGCAAAAATTAATAATTAATTATTTTATTTACACAAAATATCATTTTTACCTAAAATTAAAAATCAAAATTAATTATTCCTTTGTATAAAAAAATTAAGTGAAAAATTGTTAGTTAAACTTGATTTTCGAAATTGAGTAACAAATTAAAGTAAAAGTTTGTGGCGACATCTTAAAAATGAAACGACGAACGAAAGAAATTGAATTCGAGGTTTTAAATTACCTAGACTTAATACAATTTAATAAATCACCAAGGTTACTTCTCTTCGGAGAGCTTATCTGCATAGCAACGGAATACCGCACATACGTGATATAACGTACACGTGAAGCGATATATGAGTTATTTCACACTTTGTTACTGAGAACCAAAAGAATGATTCGTGACAAAAAAAATACCTGAGTCAAATTCGATTCACGTTCGAAGATTACGATTCTGATGACGACTGCAATTAACACTTGTATTTTAAGATAAATTTCTTCGACGACACTTCGGTATTGAAATATGATGATTTTTCTGCATTTTTCAAAGTCATTTTCAAAATCATTTGCAAAAGTTAGTTAAATGAACATTTAATTATAATTATATGTAAAAATAAATTAAGTTTTGTAAAATGTGGGAAAAAATATATATCAAAAATAATATATATAATATATATAATATATTATATAATATGTATATAAAAATATATATCAAATAATATATTTGAAAAATATTTCAAATACATTTTTTCTATGTAAATATATTTTTGCATATATTTTGCAAATATATTTGTACTTATATTTTTACAATAAATTATATTTCAGAAATATATTTTAAATATATATTAAATATAAATAAATATAAATAACTTTTTTAAAAAATTAAATACGCACATATAGTAGAAGTAAATGTTGAAATTGAAAAAGTATTTTTCAGTTTGTTTAAACATAAACAATAAGCAAAATGGGTGCAAAGTAATTTCCAGACAAAAACAATTGGCAATTATTGTATAAAACCATGAATACCGGAAGAAGCTTATTCTTTGTGCAGATATCATCTCATCTCACACATATCATCGCTTAATTATTGTCCCATTAAGAAGTCCCCTTTTTCTGACCCTATGATAAGTATGTGTGTCATATGTGACGACAGAAGTCTAATTATAACTTCTATAAGTTACAACAAATGTTTAACAGTTGTTGTAATTCCTACTTAAAACTTTGCAAAACTGCACAAAATCTTTATTCTCAACATTTCGATTTAAACTTCGAAAAAAAAGCCACCAGGAAATAAAAAGTTATTAATCTGACCAAACCTCCTGAGCGATAAATTTCCCTTTTTTTAATTTACAACATAATAAATTGTGTGAACATTAACCCCTCGTGTGTCTACTTTTTTTTAATTGTCTTTATCATATTAATATATTCGTCATTTTGGATCCTTTGTTTAGCGAGAAAAGATGCTAAAGCGCGAACAGTAAAAGGGCTATAAGGAAAAGTGTCGAGGGTCTGTTCTGGGTCTTAAAAAGAAATCCTTTTCCCCCGAGTCACCCCTCGGTAACTTTCGCCCAAGAACATCCTGAATAGAAATAGCACAAAATTTCGCAATTATCAATGAAAGAAACAGAACATTACTATTCTGTACCGAGGAATCAATTATCCTTGGTATCACCTGCCTGCAACGGAACTAGAGTAACGTATTCTTGAAAAGTTTAACAAATGCACTCACAAATAATTTTTATAATTATTAATTTTTTTTGGTTACTCATTATATTTATATAATTATTATAATTATATCACATTATAACAATTTTATATTCAGTTATATAGTTCTCTTACCGCATTTTTATATACATTATATATATGTATATATATTTTATATATAATTATATATAATTTTATATATGCAAAATAAAGTTTTTGTATTTTTTACAAAAAAATCTATTTTGCATATAAGAAATTATATAAAAACTATATATAATATATAAAATATATATATATATATATACATATATATATACAAATTCGGCAATAGAACTATATATAACAGAATATAAAATTGATTGATTTAAACATTATAATCATTTCATTAGTAACAATAAATGTATTTATTCAACAAATATTTCAATTTTCAAATTTCAATTCAAAAAATCTCAAAAGTTAAAAATCTATTCAAAACTAATATTTACACTGAGAAAAAGAGATAGTAAAATTAACTATCTACAAAATCAACTTGACAACTGATTTTGTCTCAGTGTAACAAACTTGCGTAATTTTTTGTTATAAAATAAATGAGAAGAAACCAACGAAATAAGGCAACACATGGAATTATATATAGAAAAAGTAGTTTATAATGCTATACTTAGAAATGTGTGATTTCCATGACAAGCAGTCACAAAAAGCGACCATGCAATATATTGCATGCCTTTTTTTTAAATGAATTGCATGAATAAGCATTCAGCTACTGAAATATTGGGTTGGAGGATATATTTGGCTTAAAGTATATGTATAATCGACTGTTTAAAAGTCCTACCCGTCTGCCACACACGTGGGTGAAGGCGGATGTTTCGCATCACGTGATAAAGCGATATTTAATTTCTGTCATGTAGAGCAAAAGACATGGATATGCTAAATTACTTTTGTTATTTTATTAAACATGCAATTTTTATGTTATACTGATGAAACTATCTAGATAGTCATTTTTACTATCTATATAATTATATTTTATTATCTAGTCATTTTTATTATCCAGGTAGTCATTTTTACTATCTAGATAGTAACTTTTACTATCTGTCCTAAAATGACCATTATTTATAGCAAACATTGAGATCCAACTTCTCGCGGTGTTAGAAAAATCAATAAATCGAAGACTAAGCAGATGATATGGAAACAATTTATCTCAACGGGAGAAATGGAGAAAAAGAAATGGGAAATTTCATCCCGACGAATGCTTCGAAGCATTGAAAAAGTCGAGGCATCGCGCAAAAACACCCTTCGTTCGCAGTCATACGAGGGGTTTGATCAATTTCCACCCCGTGTTGTGCAGATTTTTGTGTTTGTCTTCATCTTCGTCTTTTTGGATGCGGCATCTGCGCGCGGCGCCACATTATAAGAATACCGAAAACGGTCACGGGATGGCAGATTCTCGCCGGGAGAGAGAGTCCCGAAGGAGAGTTGGGCTTATAAGCCCAACGACGTTCCCGTTTTTCAAAGTTGCCGAAACTCAGACTCCTCGAGTGTCTTCGTCAGACTTAGGGGTTCTTATTAAAAGAAATGCAAATCTTTTCAAAGATACAGAATATAAAGCCTCCCGTTCGAGTAACGACTTCTTATATTTTAAACATTCCATTATATCGTCGTATCATTTTATTATTCTCACAAAATAATATGTCTGGTTTCGTACTTTTTGCGCTTTATTATTACTCAAAATTCGGTTACGTAACAGATTCAATTCGCTCAACTGCAACTTTCAACATTTCAAGTTCTAAATAAAAGTCTAATCACAATTACTATACTTCTAATGAAAATTACTATACCATATATGAATCTGAGGAATACTCGACATCAATGTAAAAAATATCATAAAAAAAAATAACATGGTATAGTAAACATTTTTAAATATATGGTAAATTTTTACTATATATGGTATTTTCCTATATGGTATAGTACACATTTTTACTATACCATATAGGAAATGTTTCCATTGAAATATAATAATTTTCTTCATATTCTACTCAGATTCATATATGGTATAGTAATTTTTATTAGAAGTTACAATAATTTATTAACTTGTATTTAGCCTGTAATATATATAATCTTCAATTTATAAACTTTTACAAATAATTCCAATTGTAAATATTTAAACGCGTGTTAATGCGTAACATATGTAAGTACACCTTAGACATAACTTCTTAGGTATAAGAAGGTATAATACATACATATATATATATATATATTTATATATAAAGTTGGTGATGACGTCTCAGCTGCTGTTGGCTACACCGTCGCAAAATTGGTGGTTAGTTGGGGTCTTGCACCCCAGTACCAGTTGCTCATACACCATACCCCGCACAGTTCTACATCTGCTGCATCTTGTCATTGCATGTGCAATAACTGTTATACCTTCGGTCTTTCCTTTTTTTCTCGCATTTAATCTCATTACTTTTTTTCCATCCAATCTTTCCTTCACCTTCCCTTCTGCCAATTCCCTTTTCTGTACTTTTATCTTTCACTCCGATTATAACCGACCGTTTATCAAAATCTTGCCACTTTTCTCTGCCACTTCATTAAAAAGACATCTTTTTAAAAGCCTCATACAAATCAATACATAATACAAATCGGTTCAACTTATATTTCGCATTTTCAAATAAATCCAAATTTTGCAAAATCCAAAAATGAACCATTTTTATTTATGCAAATTAAAAATGCAATTCAAACTTATACGAAAAATATTTTGACATTTATGAAGTTACATATTTATTATAATTTAATGATATTCTTAATTTTGGATCAGTTCAATTAATTACTTGCAAAAGCCCACGCAAAATACGCCCACGTGACCATTGTGCTATTGTCATATTGAGAATAGAGAATGAGGGGGGAGGGGATATCACAACATATATATTGGCTTTATAAAAATTAGTGCCAACCGAAATGATTGGGACTTGAAATAAAATGGTTTGTGCATTCTGATCAGATGCAAGAAGGGAAGCCCTAGGGGTGAAGTCCCCAGTCGAACTCTGCCGATCGATTGCGGTCTCTCTTTTGGTACACTCGACCCACGCAACCACAACCGGTCATACGAAATGACAGTTGACGACCATGAACAAAAATTACCCATACCATTTTATAACTTCAATGCATAATCACTTCTAACTCTGTACATCTTAATTATCAAACATTACTAATATTATCTTCACGTAAAAGCATTAGATTTGATAAACGCACTGCTTTTTAAATGAATTCCGGTACTTTTATCTTCGATATGCAGTTGAATCTAACCGGAAGTTCTTATCTATAACGTCAGAGTGTAAATAATGATTCTGAATTAAGAAAAAACATTTGCTCTTCTACAAATTGAAAATCCATTTTAACTTAATTAAATTTCTTCTTCAGACTGACTTTTTTTAAAGCGCAAACTGTCATTTCATAAAATCGTTAATACAATTTTGCACGAAACAGCAAAAAGCTGTGAGCTGGCGAAAAAAGTTCATTAACTTCAAAGTCTTAGAATGGACAATAATGAACGTAATCGGATACCTCCTTCTGGGCTATTGTTTTTGCAGTTCCTTTGGAGTGGTAATGAAAAAAAAAAAAGAACGCAATCTGACGTTTGACTTTGGAGCTGAAGAAATGAAAAGATGTGTGAAAGAGAGCGAGACAGCGAGCAGCGAATATTAAAAGTGATTTCGAGAAAGCATTCACGTAAGAAAATTGCACAGGGGCAAGCTGGTGGTCGTTGAGTCAACGTACTTATTGACTTATGTCCTTAGGACGGTATCAGCTGTCACCTGGCCCTTAATCGAGCGGACCCCTGCGTTACTTTCTTTGGACGTACCAATACAAGGGCGATGGATGATTTCTCCCCCGTGTTTTAGGTTTGATTGTTGTACAAGAGAGGGTGTACACCTACAAACCAGACAAGCTTTGGCTCGTGCCATATATATACATATATATATATATATATGTATATATATATATGTATATATTAGAGATGTAAGCATGCGCCCTCCTTAATAAATGGATACCTCCTTCTGCAACAGAATAGAATAAAAACAAATGTCAACTGGGTTTGCGTTTGACGTAAATCAACATATATTTCATTCTAATGAATGTTATTGATTTTTCCACAATTTTTCCGATTTGTTTTGCGTGAAAAGTCCCAAGATTTATGACGTTAAGATTGAGGCATTTACAAATCACTTTTTTATTGTTCGATGCAATCGATATTTGGGATCTATTAGGTGACTAATTATCGAAAAGATGGTTTGGATTGAATGTCGGTTGGAAAAGTAAGTAATTTTTATAATAAATGAAGTTTATGTTATTGATGATAGATTGTTGGTTGGAGCAATTATATGCAAAAGTGTTGAAAAATAATAATAATTGAATATTAAACATTTAAATATATCTTAAGTAATAAAGCACTTATTATCTTTTTGATATATATATAGAATATGTCGTGATTCATTATCTTAATCTAAATGTAACTACATTAAGTAAATATAGAAAATCTTTCATTGCAAGTTATTTATATTAGATAATGTTAAAGCATCTTAGCTCTAATCAAGTCATTCTAAAAATTCTAAAAATGCAATTGTTGCTGAGAATTGCATATTTGCGAGAATACCAAACATCCATCCAACTTTCCAATTTACAGGCAAATTACTGAAATACATTCAGTCATAAATCCAGGAACTTTTTCCAAAATTCTATCAATGAAATAACAATAATTTATAATCAATGAAATAACAAAAGTACGGGAATTTCCTTAGTTTGGATAAAGTTGTTAGAGAAAATGCCACTGATCCAAGAACAGAAATATGTTTATATTGTGGATATGTAATTTTATGGAGATTCAGTAGAACATTTCTCATGACTATTCAGTTATTCACACTTGTGTCGCCACATTGTTTCAACAGTTGTTCCTCTGATGAAAACTAAGACGCTATACTGTTAATACTTATCAAGCATAACATACGCACATATGTGGATAACACAAAAGCCTTGCTACCCGCGCCAAAATATATGTGGGTACAGTATGTAAGGATATATGGGTATTATATGTGGGATATGGATGACAATCATACGCTCAATATGTCGATGTCCATGCACTCCTTTTATTCCTTCCTATTTTCGCATAGTTTTTGCCTATAAAATAATACAATACAACATAAATAACAAAATAAAAGAAACAAATTGATTTTTAGTATTATTTATCTTCTATTTCTAAAATTACATAAAAAATTACTGTAAAATGTAATAAAATTTGATTTTTTGAGCTGAGAAAAAGATTACTTTATTAAGAAAACCCATAAGATATGTATATATCTATAGAGATTATGGAAAGGAAAAGTGTATGTAAACATGAAAGTACGCGAGGGTGGTCGCGCTGATCAGGTGAAGTATTGTACCGCAAAGAATGAATGAAGCATTGAATGAAAAAAAAAGAAGACGAAGAAAAAAGCAAGTTGTACTTGTCGGTCTTTAAGGGTCGCCTTTACCGTTGTGTTCTCAAGACGCAAATGATAAGGGTGGAGAAAGGAAATAGTCTAAAGTCTAAGTACGCATATGAAATTACGGATATGGCCTTTAAATCCCGGCAAAAAATGCTTCATGTTAACCAATGGTTTTGCTTGAATAACTAAATGTAAGTTTCATGTGAAACTATACGGAATTTTTATTTACTAAATAAAAAAGGATAAATTAAATTAAAAATGTAAACATTTATTGTAAAGATTATTGTTGTTAAAAAATTGGTTTTTAAAAATAGATTGTTTAATAATTTTTATATACATTGAAAATATTTGTATTACATCGAAAGTTACTGAATTTCTGTCCAAGCATAATTTGTTTCTTATGAGACACATTTATTGATAAAGCGAGAAAACTACTTGGAAAACTGCATTGTTCGGGTTTATTACAAAGAAAACTCGGCTGTGAATTGACCACTGTTGGGACAGTTCAATGGCATGACTCAGTTCAATAACACTGGTTTAAGATTTTTCATTCTCGACTCTAAATCATACTATAAATATGTAATAAAGTTAGTAACATAATCCCTTAAGAAAACTACTTAACCGAAAAGTTCAAATAAATTTGAATTAAATGAATGCAAAATTCTCAATATTCAGAAATATTTACAACTTCTTACTTAAACTACAAATTTTCCCAAATATTTTATATTTTGTTTTTCTTTTTTAACTTAAACAAAGGTATTCAATTTGTATATTATTCCAAAATTTAATTTTATTGGTATTAATTATTCAATTAATTAAAATTTAACTGTTGAATAAAAGCATATTTTTTTTAAATTGAACAATTTTATAAATGATGAAATATTTTTGGACCAACTTCAACAGATGCATTTTGGTTTCGACACTTGTGAGCTTCCAACATGATGGTCAATTTCACAGCGGAACCATTTGGCAAAGATGTTTCTTTGTTAAGCTAATTTGGATATATTTAAAAGTATCGAATGACGAAATTGAGTAATACTGATTAATTGTAATATATCTTATTGTTATTTCTGGAGTATATATGCACGAGTCACTTCCGCAATACACGTGCGTTCAATATGCTCACAACAGTATGAGATTCAAATCCAAAAACATGCGGAAATTGAAACTTAAGTATATATTATCTCAGAAACATTTTCCATTGTCCAACAATGATGCACTTTTGTTTCGAAAGAAACTTCATTATTATTGTAATTATAATATTACTTTCTTACAATATAATATAATAAATCCGCATTTTGGACAAAAAGAGATATAAAAGTAATAATAATAACAAGTTAATAATTAACAAAGTGATTAACAAAATGTTAATTAAGTTTGTTATTTTAATCTAAATTGCATAATTATGAAAATGTTTATTTATTGCATATTTACCGAATTCGGTTTATTAATCATTAGTAACATTGTTTACATCAACAATGACAACAATGACATCCGTTCATCATTGTTTTTCATGAATTTGTTGCTATTACATGGACCTACCCTAACGAGTCGTTAACGAACTTTAACCGCGCGAATTATCCGAACACAGTTTGGGCAGGCTTAGTAAGCAGCTTTGCGATTGGTCGTCGGGGTGGCAAAATTGCGCGCGCAACCTTCTCCCTCCATCGAGCATTAAAAACGAGGCAAAAGCCGGTGATCGCAAGTGCCGAGCCAACAATCAGCACACTTTAGTCGATGTCGTCGAACGGTTAAAACCGTTCTTCAGTTCCAAGTAACCGTCACGAACTTTGAAGTGGATTTTTATATTTCATGATGGTTTTGGAAAATATTGTTAACGACGATGTTTGTCAGTGCACAAGGTTAATACTTTTTTCAAACCACGTTTTTTGTTTCATTTAAACTTTGCTTCAATTTTGGTTTGTTTCGTTACGTGTGAATTGTTTATTAAAAAATATAATACAAAAAAAGAACTGTGAAACAATTGCGAAACAAGCAATTTTCGAACTTATCTTTGGATTTGATTTTTCGAAATTGATTTCAACGTACGTGTTTTTGTGAAACTGTGATTGTAATTGTTTTTATTTATGTTTCATTGGATTTACGTATATGTTAGAAAAAAAGGTAGATAATTGAGAAGAATTCTTTTATTTTAGTTTTTATTTGGTTTTGTGTTTTTTTTAAGTTAGTAAAATTATGTTAAAGAAGATTGAACAGTTTTTAAGTTTAAAAATAACGTTTTCCCGCGATAACGTTTTTGTATTTTAGTGCAAAAAGTTGGTAATTGTTGTCGTGTTTATAAATGATGAAAGTAATAAAATGACTAACTGAAAAAAAAGTACACTGATTTTTAAAACTTTTTGAAACCTTAACATTGTTTAATTTTTAGAGTTTAAATCATTAAACAATTTCAACATAATTAACATAAAATAAAAACTTTGTAAAATAAATTAATATTTTACATTTGAAAAACAAAACCTTTCCTATTTTCAAGTTATTATTTTTGTAATTCTTTGGACTTTTAAAATCTGATTTAGTAATCTTTTTATAACAAAATAAAAACATTGCATTAAGAAATCATAAATATTTTAAAGAATTTAAATAAATTAACTTAAAGTGAAATTACGAAAATGTTAAAACATTATCATAGCATAAAGTTTTTTTTTATGTTGAAAACATAACATTAAAAAAAGGAAATTAACTTTTTCTAATTTTGCATTTCAGTGTAATCAATTACATTGATTTAAACATAAATTTTAATTAAAAACAAATTGCTTACGAGATAAGACTTTACTTACAACAGGACAAGCAGTATCGATTAATTTTATCTGAAATTTGAAAGTGCCCCCGTACAAATAGCACGCGCCAGAAGTTGTCCAATAGAAAACGCCATATGATGAGGGTTTCGAATTCAGTTACGCGCTAAAATTCATCGAAGCATTACGTGCTCCGATATTATGAAGCAAAACAAAGCTTCGAAAATTTATTCGGTGCGGCTTTTACAGTGTTGTTAGTTAATTTTTATAATCAAAATTAATCCAAAAATTAATCTACAATTAAATAATTCAAAAATTCTCATCACTTTCATTCAATCGAACGATTTGTTTACATTTCAAAAACAACGCGTTATCAGTCTAACCTCTAAATAGCGTAATTCAATGAAACATCGAGGAATTTATTGCAATCACATCACAAATTATAAATAAATAATAATAGATAAAGAATTAAAATTAAAATATCAAATGTAAATAAATTAATTTTCGTGACTCGAATTATGTGTAAAAATAAAACATTTTTTTGGAGCTCTTTTAAATGAAATGAGTTGGAAAATTAATTATATTTGTATTTCAAATTGCAGTTTGTTCAAAAATGTCTTCAACATCAAGAGCACTCCCGAATCTCTGAAGACATCCAGGTCACAGCGGGTACTTGGAATGGCGACATCACATCGCATTTATGAGCAAGAAAACAAGTCGCGCGCCGGCGATAAGGAAAATGGCACCACGATTTCTAGTCCGATTCAATGCAATCAAAGTCCACGACAGGTTAGCATTGCTTCAAGTTTTGCAATTTAAATTCAAAAAAATATTTGCAAAAAAATATAATTTTTCAAAAATGTGTAACTTTGTTACTAAAAAAAAATTTTTTCTTTTAGACTGTCGACAGTCGAGGTAAATTCCGTTGTCCGCTTGAGGATCACGACCCGAACAGTCAAGACAGCGGCTACGAAAACTCGAGCAATCCGTTCCAATTCACCGAGCCCTTAGGCATTGCTCCCCGACGTTTATCCATGGACCTGTACCTCTCACCAGACCGTTCGGTCACAAAATCACCCATTTTCCTATCCCCCAAACGATCGTCATTTCGCACAATGTCGTCCGGCTACGAGTCCACCGACGACGGCTTCAACGAGCTCATCGACATGGAAACGATGGACGAATGCACGATCCCCAGTGGCATTTCCACCCTCATCTCCGGCGAGATCGTAAGCTCCGAGAAGCCCATGGAATGCGACGTCACAACGCCAGAAATTCCACGAACCAAGCATCGCAAAGCTCGCTCCATGCGACGCTCCTTATCCTTCGATCCTGAGCGTTCGGAAAATGCAATTTCCGGCGTGCGATCTTGTTTATTCCGTTCCCCGAATTCAACCTGTTCCACCTCGAAGTTGACTTTCAACGAGCGATCGCCGATAATACCGGTGATCGAGTTAATGGAATCGAGTCCGGAACTGCGAACTTCGGCTCGTTCCTTCAAGCGTCCGGAGCCGCCGACCGACGGAAGTCCGGTGCTGAAGAAGATCAAGAAGGTGAACACAAGTTCACTGGACATTGAGAAAATGCCAAGTCCGAAGACCAGCGTCGCGCGACCCAAACTTAGTCGTTTTCTATCCGAAAACGATCGACATAATCACATCAAGCAGGCTTTGCATCGGAGTCAATATTTCGACGATCTCACTGGAGACTTTAGCAAATCCTGTGCCTTGCCACTCGCCGAAGGCCGACACAATGATCTGCGATCGATCACACCCGAGACTTTAGCGAATCTCATTCACGGACACTATCAGCAACAAGTTGATCTGTTTCATATTATTGATTGTAGATATCCCTATGAGTTTGAAGGCGGACACATTGATGGAGCCGTGAATCTTTATACCACGGAGATGATCGAGCGATTTCTCATGGATCCCGTTCAAACGCAAAAACCCGAAATTAAGCCCGAACATAAGAAGCGCAGCATTCTAGTCTTCCACTGCGAGTTCTCGTTTGAACGCGGACCCAACATGTCGCGATTCTTAAGACACATTGATCGCAAACGCAATCATGATTGTTACCCTGCATTGCACTATCCGGAGATTTATTTGCTCGATGGCGGATATCAAAAGTTCTTTAACGAATTTAGACATTTGTGTACGCCTCAGGGATATCGCACGATGCAAGATCCAAAGCACGAGGAGAATTTGAAACTGTTTCGCAGTAAGAGCAAAAGTTGGCAGGGAG
>JABFPJ010001780.1:0-23116 GCA_022817425.1 Gryon sp. ZL-2020 | reverse complement strand
GGAAAAAAATTAAAAAAAAAAAAAAAAAAAAAGAAAATAAAGGCGAGAAGGGAAAAAATTAACAACAAAATTGAACGCAGTATTCGTTTGGAAGACGTGAGGGTATAGGTACGTTATTGCGAAACTCTGTCGTTCGTGTTTTTCACGACACTTGACAGGAGTGAAAAAAAAACGAAATACTTTTTAATGAAACGGCATAGAAAAATGCGCACGCGCATATCACGTCAATTTGATATTACCGTACGAGAAATTTTGGCTTCGCAAAGTAATGCGACGCTACTACATTTTACAAAAAGATGGCATGCAAATAACACCGGGGTTTGAAATTTCTCAAGCCATCCTTGGCAAAATTTCGTTGTGCAAAATCATTTGCAGAAACAACGACAAAGAAATTCCATACTCAAAGAACGCACTTTTTACTGCGAGATATATATAAAAGGAACTTGAACTGCGCTTGGTCGGGGTTATCCGATACTTGACTTTTCCTTGTTCTTCGGATTCGCGACGCCATTGCACCGGCATCCGGCGTTTATGACATTAACGATCGAAACTTCGACGATCGATGAGAATAACTCACACCTTTTAAGTGATATATTGTCAATATCAAATTTAGGTGTTAATGTATCTTTTTCTTTTAATGGTTATAACTTTTAGTATGATAAGTACTTTGTTATATGAAAAATGTGTTTGTAATAAAATCGATGGAAATGTAATGAGAAAGTATTCTTTCCGATCATTACTGGCGAAGAACAGAAAGTAACACTTTTGCAGTTCTTGAATAGAAAATTCATTTCTCCGATTGCAACGTCATGGAAATTTTTTTTTCTCAACAAAATTTGTCTTCGTTATTGTAGAATGTAAAATATATTAAAAGGAGCATGAAAGATTGAATAAAAATATGAAAAAATGTCACAGTTTATGTTAATAATTTTGACTTTAAACATAAAGTTTTGGATTCCAAATTGACAAAATAATTTGGAAAATTGTATTGCTTTTAAGGAAATAATTATTAAAATATGAACCCTTTCAAAGTACCAATTTGTATTCTATCGGCAAGGTATTTTGTCAGTTTTTATTATTATTAATTTACTTTTTTTTTTAATTTTTATGCATAATACAATATTAATTAAACATGAATTAAAATTACTAAAATTACGAAAATTCTTTTCTCAATTCTAAAATTCTTTTTCTTTTTTAAATATCGAGTATAATTTTAAGTACAAAAATATTTTTTTATAAAAAATGTATTTTCATATAAAACAATGTTTACAAATGTATAAAGTAACCATTATGATACGTTCCTCTTTATATTTACATTGTAACAGGTGTAAAAGTTTGAAAACTAACGCAAAGTGGAAGTATGAACACAAACTGGGAAATGTACCTTAATTATATTTACTATTAAAATGTTTGCAACTAATTTTCTATACATTTTTCAAATTGTTTGCAAAAAATGTTTAAGTGAAAAACTTTTGAACAATTAAATGGAAATAACAAAATAAAGTTTGATGGACTCTCATTGAATAATTCCATCCATCAAAAATATACATAGAAAATAATATAAAATTGCATAAAATACTCTTTCGCTCGATATCAGTTTATTCTTATAAATGAATAAACTTTACATTGAAACTACATGCTTACATTAAATCAAACAACAACAAAAAAGGGGGTCGGCAAAGAAACAGCATTTCCAATACAAAATAAGTGAAATGACATTTTTAATTTATGAAAAGCGTGCTGCATACAAGCTCTATGATATCTCACAATGATATAGTTTATTATACAAATTTTATTTTTATTTGCGACAGTGCATGTCTGAAGTCAAGATGGAAATTCTACATAATTTCTAGCATCCACAGAAGGCAGCTTTGATGCAACTTTCATGTTACTTTTATATATCTTAAAATATATTTTATCAATTCTCCTCTGACATTTCGTGCGCTTCTTTCTCCCTTTGACTTGTTTCAAATATAAATAAGCCCGAGAAACTGGCGTAGTAATTGCATTTCATACACTTAAACTCAATCAAATAATAAATGGACGATCGAATGTGTATTAACGAGCGACTCTCGCAGCGCCTAATGGTTTCGAAAAAGGTCTCCATTATTCAAAAACCCTCAGTGCCTTCAAGTGCACTTGAATTTAAGACCGGCTGAACCACGCCATCAGTCACGCACTGTCAATAAAAAGACGTCATCGCACGATGAGATAATCAACGCAAACGCGGAGACCCACTTAGCCACTCACATGCACGCAACCTCTTCAAACATTGCTGTACTTGTCCAGACTCACTTTCAATAATTACAACAATTTGGCCGTTACATCATCAACTTTACGTGTTCTCTTACCTTTTATATATGTAATAATAAATAATAACACATATATTTGTAACTTTTGTACGATTGCAATTTCTCGCATCTGTTACAAGGTAAAATGCAAAAGGTACGTTCTCACGAAATGGCATTATAATATTGTCACAGCGTCGTTTGCCTGGGAAAGAAAAAAAATTACAACGCTGATATGAATCGATGAACAGATTGCGACCCGTATTCTAACATCGATCTAGCAATTTAACGCGCTAATGGGGTCGACGTCGTTCTAAATCTATAATCTACGTTAGTCGCTCGAGCGTCTAACGAAACGTATGTAACGATCTGCAAAATCCATGCTCAAAAGTATTATCACTGTGTAATAGCGCTCCCAATTAACCTGGGTCACCTCAAAACACTGCGGTCAAGCGGATGTCTGTAGCGGATCAATTATGACGCGCGCGCTAGCAGTAGTCAAACGCAACCTCAAAGTGCAAATTAATGTAATTTCAACGCAATTATGACACGTGTTACTAAACCGGTGCTTCGCAGAAAATCAAAAACTAGGTCGACTCGCACTTTTCGTTCGCTCAGATCTCGTTCACACAATGTCAATATTCAATCGCTTCTTAGAACAGTCGCTCAATTCTAAATCGATTCAATCATTTGAGATACTTATTTTAGGATTTTATAACCAACTCAAACATGTTACGTTGTTGTGGAACTAAGATGCAGTTTTTAAGTTTTTAAGTTTTTTATTTAGTTTGAAAATTTGGACCACTTATTGTGCGTGTATTTTCAATTATTGAGGATGTTAATTATCAAGTGAATGAATAAGTGAATTTTAAATTAAAACATTGAAAAATGATTTATTAATAAAATGATATGCTTTTATTATATTAGTTATATATAATAATTATATATTTTTTCTATTTTCTTTAATATTTTTATATCATATAATTAAAATCTTAGAAAATAGAAAAATAGATAATAGCAAAAATTTTATTTCTTCGAGAATTGAACTCAGGTCTTTAAGGTGATAGTCAAATGTCTTCTCCAATATACCAATCTATTACTAAAAATAAACATTTATATATAATTTTCTTTACTAAACAATTATTTATCAAAAATTATCAAATTATCAAAAAAGGTGCAGTTTTTGACTTTTTTAAAAGTGAAAAATTTTCTTTGACTCATGAAAAAGTGCGAATTTTGACGTTTTTAAATTAAAAATAAAGTTTCACCCAGCAAATAAATAAAATGTTCACTTTGTCCAATTTTGAGTATAAAATAGACAAAGTTCATTTAAATTGTGAAATTTGTATTTTGAATACAGATTTAATATAATTTCTGTAACGTAAATAAATCAAATTGAGACATCTAATTAATCAAGTGACACAATTAGACGGCAATCGACTGATTTTGAATGTTGCTACTTGAATTATAAGCATATTGCCGACAGGAAATTGTTTGACAACAATTCACGAGAGCAGTGGCGCAGAACCACTTTGGGTTCGGGCGAGGATTTTTCCGCTTGCAGTCGTGCGCTACTGCCAAGTCGAGCTGAGAAATCAACAAATCGAGTGCACGATTCTTTTTTTCTCTTTTTTTTTCGCGAAATGAAAATTACCAGAGGCGAGATCAATCGCTCGTACAAGAGAGCCGTGTACGTGCCTATTCGGGTCATAATGACGTCACGAGCCAACTGAGATCCATGTCATCGATTAGCAAGTATAAATACCTGCGTCTTGCTATTGTGGCGGGCGCAGCTTTCATACAACATATTTCACTTGATTTGTGTAAAATTGATCAATTTCGCTCTTGCCAGCTTCTGATTAATTGAAATCCAATGTTGCATAGACGCGCATGTCACTCTAACGAGTCCGTCAATTTGCAGCTTGTAATGGAAACACAAATTCAATTTATGTAATATTTTAACATATTACGTTGCAGGCTTCCACTCGTCTCACTATATTTGATTATTCGTCTTCAGTTCTGTGACATTAATCGATTATTTCTCCATATTGCTTGTTCGCAGGAACAATTACAACAGTCAGGGCACAGAAAAAAAAAAGAGAACTCAAATGTAAAATGTATCAAAGTGTGTTTTGAAATCAAGTTAACTTTTTTTGTTTCGCCTATCAAACGAATTTTCTTGAATTTGCCAGTTGCTATGGAAAAATGAAAAGTAAAAGCCTCTCGCTAACAAAGCCAAAAGTTATTAAAAGCCATGCCATAAAAGTGAGAAAAGTTGTTCCACAAAAATTGTTCATTTCATTGGTGATTTGCGCTTTTTACACATACTAAAAAAATACTACGTTGAATCAAGTAGATTTTACTTGAATTAAGTAGAAAAAAGCGTCAGATACATTTGACAATATTTCTGGATTGGCCAAATCCATTATTATTCTTCAATACACTTATAATTCTTCTTTAATTAAACTTGTATATACTTGAACGAAGTATATTTAAGAATAAATGAAATGTATATATTGTGTGAGAAAGAATCAAAAACATCAACTGAACTAATTCGTTGTTTACTTGAATCAAGTACAGAAATATTTTGAGAATATTAAAAAAATATATTTTCTATTTTATTATTTTATTTAATTATTTGCTTTATTTTCTTTCTTTTTCTTTTATTTAATGTCAACAATACACACATTTGAATATGAATACAAACTTACAACACTGCTTTTCATGTTTTGTTTTATTATTTATGATGTTTGTAAACATTCATCTAATATTTATATATTTTAATTTAATAATTCATTTTATTTAAATACAATGATTATATTTGGGCTAAAAAATCACTGAAAATTAATTAAAACATAATATTGAAGCCAAGCGCCATGATCGGGAATCGAACCAAAGACCTCGCGAGTAGAAAGCCTCTATCTTATCCAACGCGCTACTGCTGCTGTAATGCCAACTTAATATTTTTAGCAGCTATATTTGACGCAAACGGTAAAATATTTTTTAACGGTCTTTTATTGTAAAGGACAATTATGATTGAAATTATGTAATTATTCTTTCAATCAATTTGGTAGAAGCTTGAAGCAAAATATATATTTATTGTAAACTCAAATATTATATCCAGTTTAAAGTAAAAGTAAAAAAATATACTTGATTCAAGTAAAATATACTTAGTTCAAGCATATACAAGTCAAGTACATAATATACTTGGAATGAAACTATTTATTTTGTTTAGTGCATGTTTATTTCTTCGTCACAATTTTTTTTTATTAATACTAATAACAATTTTACAACAAAATGTTTTGCTCTGTGTAAACATTGTTACATCAACACGACTATAAAAAAGTTACACATAATAACTTTGTGCTCGACAACTTCTCGGTGTTTCTTCAAACGATCAATTTCAAACTCACAACTTTTTAAAAATAATCAAAGATTCCTTTTTTTTTAATTATTTTTAGACAAACATTTTGAAATTAATTGTGCATCGATAATAATATCGTTTCGTTAATAGAACGTGAATATGAAACATTAATAACTTGAATATGATTATGTTTAAGAAGACTGAGATTATTTTAACCGTATAAAGTATATGAGATCATATGCGGCGTATCGCAACGATAGGTAGTATTACAACTACATTTGTTACACGATATCGTATGAATTCGTACGTTGAACCTGACCCAATGTAAACGACCCGAGTTATAATTAGAATACGCAGACGGTAAATTCAAAGATCGAAGGGGTAAGTATATCGTATCCAATAAGGATCCGTCCTTGGTACTGCAAGCGAACGGGGTCGTTTCGATAAACGCAAATTTATTGTACAAACTTGGCCGCTAGAATATCCAAAATGATCGGTTATTTGACTAAGAGTAACTTTTTACGTCATTATATTTGGTTCTAACCAAATGTAGGTCTTGGAGTTTCGAAGAAAAACTGTTCTCTAAGTATAATGTAACGGAGGCTAGTTCTCATGTGGATATTACTTTCTTAAACTAGTACAGATCTGATGCAAATAAAAGGCAAAATGATGATTATTATTAGAGGTGGAGAACTGTAATTAATTTTACAGCAATTAATAAGTAGATGATTCAAATAATCCGATACGCGACTTTGTCTAATTAATGATGTAGTTTGGGTTACTTGATTTAAACCTCATATCGATTTGGATGTTATTAGGATTTAATTATTCATGAAGGAATAAATGATATAGAATCATGTTATTGTGATATTAGTATGAAAATAATATTATTTTATTAATAAAAATGAAAATTATTTTGGTCCATCGATACTTTGGTT
This sequence comes from Gryon sp. ZL-2020, assembly GCA_022817425.1. Taxonomy (NCBI): domain Eukaryota; kingdom Metazoa; phylum Arthropoda; class Insecta; order Hymenoptera; family Scelionidae; genus Gryon; species Gryon sp. ZL-2020. The sequence goes on along the minus strand of JABFPJ010001780.1, from coordinate 16,526 downwards.
GGAAATGTTAATATTAAACGATATGTATTTTGGGAACAACGAAATTACATATTTTCATTATTTAATAATTAAGTTGCTCTTTCGGTTCAACCTTAAGCAGACAGTCTGAAGATCTGGTCAGGGTTTCGTGTCATTGATTTAAATCTGTCTGCAAATCATTTTACTTTTATATAAATTCAAAACTATTTTAGTTTTGTACGAAGGACTAGTGTAAATCAATTATTCAGCCGCACAAGACTAAAAAACTGATTTGCATTATTTAATGCATTTTCTATGCTATATTTGTGGAACTTTGGCGCGTGATTTTGCCTGACCTTTTCATGCATTCAAAAAGAAGTCTGACCAGTGACCGACTATCATGAAAATTAACCTTTCTAAAATTGTCATTTTGACAACAAATGTACGGTTAATTCCAACGACAGACATCAACGTTGACGAGTATTCAAAAATAAATAACACACTGGTTGGCAAATGCATAATTAGAATTTGACTTTTGTTTCATGATTTATATTTGGTTTTGAGTGCAATTGATGTTTGAAACAAAAGTACTAAAATAATGCAAACTATTTCATTAAAATAAAGCGTATGAATCACGAAAATGCCAGCTCATTTTGCATAGTCAGTGCAAAATTAGGAGACTAAAGTCGAAAGGCATCTTAAGCTAACGTAAGCAAGTTTCCGGAAATTCAAGAGCAACAGTCAAGTTTCCTTGCCTGACAAAGTTCGCGCCGACTTTGGCCACTGTCTCGTGCCGATGACGTCGCCGTCACTTTAAACGCCGCATTAGTTTGAGAGCGTTGGAATGTCAAATCCAATTATCAGAGTAATTGAACATTTGTGCTCTGAATTCGGCCCACAATCAGCGCGATAACATTTCAAAATTCCGTGTGTATATTAAAGAGTGTCCTAGATTGCGCTTACGATATTTGTAGGGTTGAATTTGAACTAAACTTTTTAGATTAAAAAAATCATCACATTTATTTTATCATCTACACCTTGTAATTCAAAACATATATTGTCAGTATATTGCCAGCATATTGCCAGTATATTGCCAGTATATTGCCAATATATTGCCAGTACATTGCCAATATGTTGCCAGTATATTGCCAGTATATTGCCAGTATATTACCAGTATATTGCCAGTATATTGCCAGTTTTTTGCCAATATATTGCCAGTATTGATCATAAAGTGCCCATATAATAGCCATATATTGGCCATATATTAACTTTATACTGCGATATATGGATATATATCGAGATATAATAAATGTACAAACTATTTTAATATAGTGGGAACATATATAGTAGAAATATAATAGCAATATATGTTTTGAATTACCGTGGTTATTTTTAGTCATCCATCGTGATTTTTGAAAAGTGATAACTTCGATTTACGAAGTTACAATAAATCCATTGATAATCTTTCAAAAAATAAATATACATTCAAGCATTAAGTTTCAGGTTAAGAAGATTGACTAATCTGAAATATTAAGTTCCAATAACACAAATGACGAATAAATCTTTTGTTCGTTCATATCAACTAACGATTAATACATTTTTATCACTTATGCAATGGATATGTTTAACCGAGATATCGCGGATTATTTATAAAAGATATATATATATATATATTTTCTATTAATATATCATATTTTCGCCAACAAAGAGATATGCGAAGAACTGGCGATTTCATTTTCTTTCGCTTTCCCCCAGCGTAACGAACAGCGAAAAGGTTTTTCCTGTTTATATCCCAGGTGGACACGACCTTTCTAGACCCGTAAATATTAATCCCATAATTGGCCAAGTGTAGTGATTTATACGCGATGCACAACTTTCCGGCATATTTATAGTTCCCGCATTACCAAAGTGGAGCTCTCTTATTGAATAACATATAAGCAACATAACTATGTACTCGCAAGTTCAACTGGAGTTGTTAAACGAAGCTTCCGATGCGCAGCTTGTAACTTGATATTACAGTTCAGGGAGCTGTGACGACGATGAAGATCATGATAGAATGTATTAACACCTACGACTTCGAACTAAAATGATGATCATCATCATAATAATAATCTATATTAAGACAAATGTTTCGAGTACAAATAATTTAACAGAATCATAATAGAATTTGCATTTTAACTTGAAATACTTTAAATGACATAATACTTTTTATCAACAGAATATTTCAATACTCATTTTCTCTGAAAGAATATGAAGAGGGGACAGAAAAAGTGGATGGATTCAAAAGTTATTCGGTTGTAAAAGTTTGAACGTACTTTCGCTATTGATTTTGTCACGGAATAATTAATTCAATGATTGCTCTATAAATTTGATGCCCCGCAGAAAATTGACAACAGTAAAAATGGCTCAAACTTGAATTCCATTTTGCGACTTACATTTAATTCGAAAGTATCATTCTGCATAAATTCTCTTTACATAAGCTTCCAACTTTCATCAATGTATATTCATTTTTCGGAATTTAATTTTGCCGTTCAACATTTACATTTCTAACCGGAGTTTTGCTCAGTTCGATCGTCGTTAATAATGAATTTCAGTTGCAGCTATTTTGCCGGGTTCTATTTTCTACCCTCCTCCCCCTTTTACTTCACACAAAATGTCAACTAATGTCGCGAAAATTTGGCTCCTTTCGCGCCGTCACATTTGTATACATAAACAAATGAACCCAGTCGTAAGGCCAGCGAGTGCAATGACCAACTTTTCTACCAATTTCGTAGCTGCAACTCTATTACAAGCCCTTCTACCTCATAAATTAACTTTCGACTGGGCTACGCCTAGCTTCGAAACCCTCCAAGGAAACTTTCCGCCCCGTTCGCATTTTCTGCAGGCTTTTGTCGTACCTTTTCGTATCGTTTACACTTTCTCGTGTTGGCTGAGAGTTTTTTACTTCTGAAAAACGTACACTCAAAAATAAACTTCCCTAGTAAAAAGGATTATACATTGTCCATATATAAAGCATATATATAACAGTATAGTTTTTCAAGAAATCAATATATGGTCCATATAATGACCATATATGAACCATATATCGATCATATATTGGTAATATATTGGCCATATATTGACCATATATAAATTACTTTTGTAAAGTGCAAATACATGTGGTCAATATATTTTTAATATATTATTATCAATATATATATATAAATATAATTTACTGTCAATATATTAACATTATATAAACATCATGAACAATATAAATGAACCTTTTTGTTAGAGTTAATTTAATAAATAAACTTTTCATATAAAATACGAAGAATATGCAACAAAAAATTCTTAATTAATTTCAGCTAAAATGAAAAACCAATTTTGATTAACTGCAAACATTGTTCTTCGATTAAAATATAATAGAGAAATATAACTTGAAATAAAGTTGCTTTTTGTTCTACTTGGAGTTAAAGTTAGCAGGTACCACTGGCGCTACGGTTCCCCTCGACTTTTTTTTTGTTGTTCTCGCACCCTTGCCAAAAATTAGCATGCCCCAGTCGTTTTGTGTGTAGCACCTGCCGTGAAATTCACGTGAGTCTCATTATCGTCTGCACCGAAGCTAAATGCTAATCTCTTAACCCTCGATTTCCGGGGGTAGAAGTCTTGCGTCGTTGTTGTGTAATAACATACGACATGCGACCAAACTAGTGACATAATGAAGAATGCCGTACGACGTGCTTGCAATGTGTTTATATCGATCCTTCGTGTAACCGATATATATATGTATATATATATATATATATAATCGCACGATTTTTCATAGCAGTTGACACGGCCTCTTATTTTGCAAGGTGTGTTAGTAATACTGTCCACGTTCCATCATCACCTTGAAATTCCAACCGATCAATCAATGGCCATTTCGTATCTGATATTGAAGCACGCCATCTGGCGGCAGGCAAAAACTGTTGAAGCAAATTAAATTTGCAGCACGTTTTAAAAACAAAAGCAAAATAATAAACGCACGCTTGAAAGCAGCAAGTGGCGGGCGCAATCAAGTCGGAAACAATATGGCGTAAACACGTGGCCCTTTTGTCCGAGAGTTGCGTATCGTCATCGTTCATCCGGTCTCTCTTTTTAATTTGCTAAGCTAAGCCTTCGGGAACGCTCTGTCTCTAGTGCGGACCACCTTCATTATTCTCCCATTGTATCTAAGCCCCTGCGGGACATAAATCATGGACGCTGCGTCGGGGATTTCATTTGACGTCCCTTACATTTCGGGCACGAATACCGCTTTTTCCGCTTTCAAACCGTTCGATTTCACATTCGGTCACGTGAGTCCGCGCACCGTCAGCGTAACTGTTGTACCGAACTTGAATACTGACAAATTTTCTTGTTAGTAACAAAACGACGACAGAAGCGTTCACGAATTAACACATCAATCGATCCATATTTTTGTTACTTATTTCGTGTCGAACATACATATATATTTTTCCCACACGTGTGAGAAAAATGGATCTTTTCTTCACTGACAAGTGGGACGAAAGTTGCAATTTTCCTCCCGCGAAAAGAAAATGTTATTTTTCTCGCGAGAAAAGTAGGCATAGAAAGTTATTTTCCCTTCCGAGGGAGAGAAATTACTACTTTTATCCCACTTTTCCAGAGAGAATAGTATATAATGCAACTAGGGAATCGAATCGGCAATTTTTTCCTAGTTACGGACGACATTTTTTCTTATAAGTGCACTGGAGTTACTTTACGTCACTCTGGGAGGAGAAGTACATTTTTCCTCCCTAGGGAGTTTTCGGAAAACGGCATATTTTTTCCAATATTTTAAATAAGAAAAAATATTGTATGCAACATTGGAGATACTCAACAAGGGAGGAAAATCCGCTTTCCTCCCTTGTTGCGCCCCTTGATTCCATCGCATCGATTAACATCAATCACGCGCGAGCAAATGAGACGCGTGAATTCGCGGGGTAATCTTTCGGCCCTACGCAAAGAATGTTATCCATCTTTTTGGTGCGATCGTAATGGACGAATAAATGGATGGATTAATGTGCGAATACTTGCTCGACGTGTACCGATCGGGCTTTGTAGTTGAAGCGCCAAGACTGGTCAGCGATGGAAAAACGGCTCCGTCACGTTGATCGACGTGCAAAATGTCGCTCGCCAAAAGAGACACTCGCAGATCGCAGACAGGGACTAGATTGATGAGCTCATACACTGCGATATAAAAAAGGAATAAAAAAAAAAAGAACTTACGTACGAAGAATCAGGCAAAATGCAAGGAAAGTTAGAGGGCGATCAGGTACATTATCGTGATTCATGGTGGAGATTGATTAGACAAGTTGGAGGCAATTATTATTGCTATTTGTAGACGTTTGCTTGTTAAGTTAGAATGTCCGATGATATGCTTTAGGCAAAATTGAATAATATTTCATTTAATTGTTCATTATATTATTGTACTTCTTTCTGCAAATTTGAAACATGTTTGTCTGCCTAGATCCGGAGATGTTTTACTTTGGAAGATTTAAGATTGGAAAAATGATATATACAGATATACAATCAATGTAAACTTTCAATATTTTGAAAATAAATATCTCACGTCCTGAAAAGTTATTCATATTTGGAAAAATGACAAATATTAAATTAAAGAACATTTGTTTAAATTATGAACAAATATATATGTAACACAATATAATTGGAAAAATAATTTTAGATTAGTTTTTGTTAATTTTTAGTAATATATTGAATAAATCAAGTAAAAAAAAATTATCATTTAAATTAAGTTTGGAAATGCAATTTTTAGGTTAGTCGGACATTTCATCTTAAAAGCAAATCTCGCGAGGAGTTACGTATTGTGCGAAAAGCTGATTCCCAATAACGCTGAACTATGTTGGCCATGTACATGCTGAAGTCAACATATTTAAACCAGTCAAACAACACTTGTAACAATCATAAATCCTATCTAACTTGACATTCCGGCAATTGTTCACTTAACTGGAATTTATCATCTGATTAACAAGTTTATTCAGGTGTAGGCAAAATGTTGTGCGCGCGTGTACAAGTCGAATTTATAAGTTGTTACTTAACTCAGATTTTCTGCAGTTGAAATTCTAATTAAGTACTTGTGGCAGTGTATTTAACACCGCAGAAAGCAACGTACTTGATACTGTTTTGTTATCAACTTTGCCCATCCAGTTGGGAATTTTAATTTCGCCAAACAGCAGCAAGCCGCGTCGGCAGAAGTAAATAAATCTTGAATAATAATGTCGAAAATCAAAGTTCAACTTGAAATAACTGAAATGAATTGTGCCATTTCAATATTTGTCTTCTGATGGCTATATAGCTAACGCGCTTGGATCACACAAAATTTGAATAATATTTTCATATTTCAGAAAATGGATGTAGTTTAACATAAACCATTACTTCTGATAGTTCAAAATGACTGCTGGATATTATGCATGCGACTACATATTAAGCAGCAACGAAAATTAGCATATGATGTAGCATACTAATGTACTTATGTCATTGACACAAATTACGCATTGTTCTGCAACAAGCTGTAAAAGGAGTATCCACGTGTGTGTGGCCGGTTTCAGACAGATCCTAAAACACTGTTGCCGAATTGATCGGTGTTGTATAAAGAAGGAGGACTGGAGCAAAGTTGAAATACGACTTGGAGTTGCTATAGCAACCATAAAGAGGGATGTAGCGTAGGAACTTAGCCTGAGCATGAAAGACGCCAAGACTTTGGGTGCAAAAATGGATAGGACAGGAAAAAAAAGAAGGAAAAAGGAAGAAAAGGAAAGAAAGTAACAAAAAAAAGGAAAAGATGTAAGTGCTTTAGTGATGCGAAGTTTGTACAACAATGTCGCTTGTTTGGCAATACTTGACGAAAAAATGGCGCATCGAAGAGTCACGTTTGACGAAAGAAGCGGCCAAGTATGTATGTATTATATATAGATACATATACACAGAGGCGGATGATGCGCTGGCAGACGTCGCTTTAAATGCGGATTCGATGTACGGCTTAGCGAACATCCGAGGGCACGAGATCGATGCGCGATAAATGGCTTTCGCTGGGCCGTTCGTCTTTCGTTGTGACAAATTTGCGGTGCGAGTGCACGAATAAATCATCGCTCTCTGCACGCGCTGAATAAAGACGGATCTTATTATAGAGCCAACGATCGCAGTTCGCTGGATCGTCGCTTTTTAACGAAATCCACCAGCGGCATTTGTCTTAGCCGCAATGAAGATGGATCAAAAAAGCACAATTGAAGGCTTCTTGAAGCTTTTTCTACGGAGAAAGAAAGAAAGAAAAAGATAGAGCAGCATAGAGAAAGATAGAGCAAGACAACGAAAGATAAAGAAAGTTAGAGAAAAATGGAGGAAAATAGAAACAGTTAGAGAAAGACAAGAAAGACAGAGAAAGGTAGAGGAAGATAAAGATAGTTAGAGCAAGATAGAGCAAAATAGAGATTGATTGATTGTTTATAGAGAAAAATAGCGAAAAATAAAGGAAGTTAAAGCAAGATAGAGAAAAATAAAGAAAGTTAAATAAACATAGAAAAAGTTAGAGAAAGATAGAGAAAATAGAAAAAATAGAGAAAAATACAGAGAGTTAAAGAAAAATAGAAAAAATTAGGGAAAAATAGAGAAAGATAGTGAAAAATAGAGAAAGATATTTAGAGAACATGCGCAGAAGTAGAGACACGATTCAGACCACTTCGGTCCAGTAACTAATGCGCGATTGCCATTTTTCAAGATGAAGTCTTTCACGAAGACACCGTTACGTCATCCGACGACGGCACCAGTAAATCACGGCAACTCGCGTAGATGAGGATTATGCGTTACGCGACGCCTTGGAAATAGGCTTATTTATATTCTTACGTCAAGTTATAAATCCCGCGATACTCTGACGTTGGATTTTTCGCCGTAGCACGTCATCACATTTTCACTTAGCTTGTAAAATTCGTGAGACTTTGATATCTTCTTCCTTTCTTTGCTTTCAACTTTCGTATGCGCAAGTGTTTGGAATATAATTTTACTTCATTGTAAGTTTGCGTGAATTATTCCTTTCGACTTGATGTATATCATTCACTGATAAAGTTGACTTGTGAATGAAAAACGTGAGATGATTGAGATACGATAATCTGCTTTTTTTCTCACGATAAGCTCTCTATGTATTTGTCACTGTTGCTAATAACACCGAACAGCGACACTGGCGTAGAAAAAAAGTGCAATCTCAGGTAAACTTCGGAGATAGTTAGGTTGAAAATTTTGCACAGAAGTTGATTAGGGTTTGTACAAAGTGTGTCTGATGGGTAACAAGATTAACGGATATATTAGCTTCGTTTTCTTATTATCCAAAGTAATCAAGTTGTAATAGCATTCTGAAGTATTATTAAATGAAAATTGTGTGTTAATTAGTGGAGACAACAAGTGACAGAGTTTGAAAAATAAATCAAATTTGCAAAGTCCGACGAATGGATTTTATTCAAGGTTCTAACATAATCAACGTCGCAGCACAAACCACAATTTGATTCGCTATGTGGGTACAGGTCGCTTCTTTGAAATGTAAAGGACGAACAAACACGTACAGAATTCATCCGTCCCTTCTGGCATCGAATTCCCAAGTTAAAAGAGAGAAATTTGTGGAAGGGTCGAGAGTGTGGCGCGAGAGATGATGGCACGCAAACCAGCCGCATCAGAGATAGGGAGAGCTTCTCTATCTATGTGTGTGTATATATATATATATATATGTATGTGTTGGTAGCAGACGAAAGGCGGGGGTAACGGCGCGAGGGGAACTTAGCTGCCAATGAATGGATGGACTCCGAGAGAGTATTTTCTAATGACTGTCGTTCGGCCGGAGAGTAGGAAGTCACGAGGGGGAAGAACGACCTCGGAACGGTCGATACGGCCGATGTACTAATGACCTGTACGGAGGTAGTATTCCGATAGACTGTCGACCAGACGATCTGGCATCTCCGCCAAAAGCCTTTCCGCAATTACAAATCGAATTACGTCATTTGTGACGTGCCGATCGTCTCAGTATGTGAATCGTGAAATTGAGATCTCATAAAATAGCCCTCAAAACAACAAATGAGATAAGATGAAGATCAACACAATGGGGCTCCATTGTTTCAAGCTTTGCAATTCATTCGACGATTCAAAGAGAGGGACAAAAAGATTCGAATGCAAAAATTGGATCATAAAAGTTTCCGCCCGACTACGTCAAAACAACAAAAAAATCCATCTCCAATTCACCAGACCCATCGATCATTCCGCATTTCGCGCTCCCTTACTAGCTGCTTTTCACTTCAATATATCCATCCACTTTCTTTCGCGAATCATTTTCGTTTCTCTCACAGAGTTCAACGTTAAATTCACCAATCTCGCAAAATTGCAACAAAAATGGGTAACATGTTATGCTTCCCATTTGACCTTTGACCTTCTTTTTGTTTGACCCTTAGCTGTGCCCTTGCTTTAGATTATTCGACCTTAGTTTGTTATCGCATATTGACGACCACAGACGATCCGAGAGAAAGTATTTATCGACCTTTTGGGTTTTAACCCGCGCTAAGTAATGTCTCCCCTCTCCCCTCCCGCCAGATAATCTTGTTTTACCGTCACAAACCTTTCCGCTTGTAATTAGACCCATTTGACTTCCACTGTGCTTTCTCTCCCTAAATGACTGTACGACTGCCCATTTTTCGTGCGACTATTCAAGTTGTTAATGATCAGTTGCAGAGTTACAACGAATAAAAGCTGCCAAGCCCATAAAAGTCGACATTCCACTCATCGAACATGCTAATACTTATTAATCACCTATTACCTGATACGTGAGGCAAAAAAGAAGCGACGAATAGAATAAAAAAAACAATTCGCAATATAAGCACAGTTGTTACTCTAATGAGATGGCTCATCGTGTGCAACTTGCGCAACTACATCTTGTAAATTGCTTTTGATTAAGCGCAAAGTTACGATGCATTACACAAAACTCATAGGATGTTCCAATCTTGTACTTTTTTTTGTCACAAGGCAATATTTGCATGTTGCTTTGAAGAAAGAAAGTATAGTTTATTATACTAATAGGACAAAATAATTGAGATGTCGGGTTCTTATTAGTGTACTTATCATATTGATTAGTTTCTATTTCTATTATATATGTACATATATATATATATTATATATATATATGACCGATGGAGTTGTTAGAATTTATCGTTGCCGGTATTCTTTGTGCGATACTGGCAGGATTTTCTCGCACAATAGCTATTGATAAAAGTTCGCATTGTGCGCGCCTTTTTGTTAATTTCGAATTGCGTCCAAGTTGGGTTACGCGAAAAAAAACGCAATTCAACGCAGCTCACAGTTTTAACGTTTTTTTAAGGCGTAAGGAAAACGAAGATTCTTGGTCTTTAGGCACAAGTATTGATTTCATGTTCAAGTTATATTATATAGATCACTGGAAATGATAACAGTCGCAGAAACAGAAAATGGAACACATTTATAGATCACGTTTGTATGTGTATATATGTATATATTTGTGCGTGTACGTGTACACAATGAGGATATGCAGTTCTTTATCTGCGTTTCTAACAAAACACGTGTGTGTTTGTATATGTAAATACGTTCGGCGAATATCTCGGGGAACAGTACTTTAATTGAATGGTAGAGACTTCTCTTATAATTAAACTGTTACGCTTTACGGTCATTTTTACCCTCAAAAAGACAATTACGCCGGAAATCCTTTTAAGGACAGCCTTAAAGTGTTCATTTGTTTTCTGATTAAATGGTAATCCTTTTTAATGAAACCAAAATGCATTATTACCATTTTTGTTCCGAAGACGCTGCTCGTTTTTGTATCCAAACTATGTCTTATCTTTTTCAATGTCTTTTCAAAATTGTCATAGTTGGTTCTTGCATAATATCGATTAATGATTGCATCAACTGGGATAACACTTTTACTTCGTCATAACACAAATTTATTCCACTTTCGGATGGAACATGATTATGCCGGCTTCAATTTAAAGGCAGATTTTCATCGCAATGTTTGTGACTTGTTGAATTATCATTCGACCTAATCAAAATGTTCGTTTCAGAACGTTGATGACGATTTAAACAGCGATGCACGACGATAACAGAGATTAAGTCGTCGTATATCTTTAAAAGAACATTGTGCAACCGAAACGAGAGAAAAGTAAGATCTATTTGTATGTAAATATAAACCAGTGGCATTGTGACAGGTTGCAAGCGCGATGTTTTTCTTGTGTTAGAATTGTGCGCATGCGCGCGCGAGCATACATCGTCATAGAGACTTGAAAAGACTGCGTGTATGGCTTGAAACGTTTACGGGATGTTACGATGAGCATGACATCATTTCCGGAATCCAACAGCCAAGGCAAAACATTACGATGTATGCCACGGAAATATCATCAATGACCTTTTTTTGATATTTTGTTTACCATGACTCACACACGCTATTGTGACGACACAGATTTTGTCTTTGAAGGTCAAATCAGATAAACACAAAAAACTAATGGAAATCATTTGTTTACGTTTTTATGTTTTATTTTGTTGGTTTGTTTTTTGTTTTTTTTTTTTTTTTTTTCGTAATATTTGTTTTTAGTGAATGTGTCGGAGCGATATTTATGTTTTGGTTGCGGTATTTTAAGATATCTAATGACATTTGTCGTTTTTTGTGTGTTATTGATTACGTAATTAGGTTTATTGATTCAAGTGAGATTGGACATTTTTATAATATTGGTCTCTGGGTGACTTTTAAATGTGTCGATGCTTTAATATCGTTTGTAAACACTTTTACTGATAATAGTTGTAAAAGAAAAAGTAATATAAACGATATGTTTGAAGCTTTTTGAAACAAATTGTGAGCACTTTTTTGATTTTCTGATTAAAAAAATATATAACATGTAAATAAAAATTCAATTTCAACTGTATTTGCATTATATTGTATTTTTTTATATATAAATATTTACAGCAATTTTAGGCAAAGCTTTTGTATTATTTTTTCTAAGGATAAGTTGTTGATGAAAAAAGTTTGTATATATAGTCAACATTTTAAACAATAAACACTAATGAAAATGTGCAAAAAACAACTTTTTTTTAACTTTATGACTGAAATCATTGCAAGCATACAAACTGTTATTTCATTTTTTATTGAAATTTAGATAAATGTCAAAAATTGCATACTAAACAATGCAGCGTTTGATAATTTCACATTGAAATATCTATAAAATAAAATCTATAAATCAAAAAAGTACTCAAAATATAAGAATTCCGGAAAATAAAATAAAATACAAATAAAAGATAAAATATATGAAATGTCAAATATATCGAGATACATTTGCTCTTTTAAATATATATTTGCTACTATCAAAGAGCCGACTGTAAAACTTTTTTGAATACTTCATTGCTGTCACATGTTTGTTCTATAGAAAAAACCTTTGGCAATTATAAAAATTGTTTGCTTAGTTGAATAGCAACATATTAGCTGGCGAACATATTTTGTTATAAAAACGAAACATTATCATTGTATTCAACCAAACATTTAGTTAATTGAATATTATTCTTCCCATGAAAGAATTCAATTTTATGTTTTTCATAATCAAATTTGTTCATAAGAGGCAAAATAAAAGTGATAAATCATCGAATAACAACGTATCAAAGCTAGTAAAAGAAGTAAGAATAATAGTTTAGTAAATAATCCATTGAACTTTGAAACTTGACGATGGTTTGACTTTTACGATATATACACAGTAATTATTCAATTAGTTTCATTCGCGAGTATAAAAAAAAACTGGAACGTAACAATAAAACGATTAAGTCTAACAAAGTTCATCTAAATATAGATGGTAATAAAGCTACTGACTCAAAATCACAGCATGACGTATTAACAAAATGTGCAGTTTACCGTTAACGATTAATGAACTTATCGCTCAATCACGAGGAATCCTGAAATCGCTTGAAAGTTTCTAACTGATTACTGAGTGCAAAGTTCATTAAAATCGATTATCCGCAATATTCCCTTATCAAAATTGTTTATTTCCGTCAAAACCTTTCTCTTTCCGATGTTCGCCGAGGCTCCTGGCGTTGCATTTTCTCCGCCAGCGCCCGACCTTGACGAGATAATCTGCCGGAAATAGCGACATTGCGACGCGCGCGTGAGACGCAATTACCCTAATGACCGGGTGACCGCAATTAGTCGAACAAATCGATTTATACGAACCCCGGCTTAGTCATTCTGGCTGTGTAATCTGACTTTGCTGTGGGAAAAAAAGGGGAAAAAGGGGCAAAAAAGGTCCAAAACAACATCGCAATTAAAAATTATGGATTAAAGCAAAACCCCCAAAAGAGGTCAAAAAAAGATGAATGTGTTGCGTTAATACAAAATTGTACTTAAAAACAAACATGAAAATACAAAACTGAAGCAACAAAGTTTGACGATGTAAAAAAAGCGGGAAAAAATCAGCGTTTGATCAGGACAAACTTATTTATTTGAAAATCATTAAATCGCTCGACAAAATGTAATCCATTTTTCTAGAATAAAGTTTCGCCAGAAAAAAAAGCGGGACACAAAACGTTGATTGGTTTTGCCATCGACCAGCGGGTAATTACGTTTCTGCTCGCGAAATTACATCTCGTTTGAAAAATGACATTTCGAACAATTGGAATCAACTGTGCGTATTCGCGAGCGTGAAATCGGATCAGACTTTGCGCGGTGGAACGTGTTTTCTTCAAGTGAAAACGGTAACTGTCTTGCGCAGTAAGCCCTTTTTGTTCGAGGATTTAATTGAATATCGAAAGGAACCGAAGGGAATCAACGACAGCTGTTCGTCGTCTCATGAAAATGCTGTGCAAAAATATGAAAAGAAAATTACACATGCACAACACCAAATCGCGTTTATTATTTATAGACGAGAGCCCACAACAATTTTTTTTTTCATATCGAAATGGGAAAATATATCCATCAAGAACTCAAAATGCACGCTAATGAAAGGAAATATATTTCGAAATATATGCAACAATATATCTGAATGTGAGTACATATATATTTGGCAAAAAGTTATATATTTAGTATGTATTTGAAATATATTTCTGGAAAGTATTCGTAAATAAGTAAAAAAATATTTGCAAAATATATGCAACAATATAATTACATATAAACAAGTATATATTCAAATATATTTGAATTATATTTGAAATATATTTAAACTAATATTTTCAAGTATATTTTGAATTATATTTGAAATATTATATTTGAAAAAATATAAAAACGATCGTTTTTTTTGTACTTGGCCAGAGACACTATCGTGTCTCTTGATATAATAATATATTTGCGACAAAAATGTAGACAAAGGTATATTTTTTGAATATATTTTGTATATATTTTTAATATATAGTTAAAATATAAAATAAAAATATATTTAATATACACTTAAAATATATATTTATAATATAAAATGTATACAAATTTATTTATTTATTAAATTTTATATTTTAGCCGCAAAAGTTATATATTTTGAAACATATTTTGATATACATATATTTTCTTCATACGAGCATTAGCCAGAACATGTTATTCACCTGACAAAAACATATAACACATAATTAGTTTAAAGATATAATTCCACGTGTATTAAATATGCAAGTCTAATTTGTACGTGAGGACTATCGGTAATGTAATATCAAAAGACGTGATTCCAAGAATACAAACTTGTTATTACTTTTCCATATCTAATACAATTTTAATACTCTCTTTATAAGTAGAAACTTATGAGATCTGACTATAGCAGTTCAAACAGAGCTTTAATATTAAGGAGAACAGACGAGAAGCTAAGTCAGAATCGACAGAATGTTGCTTTTCAGTAATTTTATGAAATTAAGCTCTAGTGAACATATAATCTAAGACGCAAAGAAGTATCAAATATTAAAAACGAGAGTTTTAACTCTAAATGTAATTTTTTTTTCATCCGAAACTGTAGTTAAATTTACGTTTGAATAAGTAGAACGAGATGAAACTTAGTCATATATCTTATAATATATAAATAAGAGCTTTTTATTTTTATCAAATTATATGAAAACGATAATGACAAACCTCTTACGTACGCTGCAATGTAGAAATGAAAATATTCGAAATATTTGTCGATTACAGCGAAGATAGTATGTTAAGCTGTATTATCTTCGGATAAGAGAAATATCCACACAAGATTATTACGCTTTAATCTTTTGGGTCAAGTATTGTAATTGTAAAGGTGCTGAGTAATTTATAAGTCTGGACAAAGTTTAATGACATAGAGAGAACAACTTATTTCAAATGTATGTAGTTACGGCTCGCATATATCACAGTTATGCGAAATATAATGAATAGGGTATATCACCCTAATTCAGTCCCTTTTGTCATAAATTCTCTTGATATGAATTTTTCTTAATTATGATTTATCCTCCCGAGAAATGATGTACGCAAATTTTGTCAATGGACCGGAATATATCATTTCTCTTTTGCTAGCTTTATCTTTTTTTTTTCTCTCTCTCTCTCTTTTATAACAAAATTAACATTTATAATCGACGTCAAAAACTTTCTTTACTCAAGTGATATATCAAAATAACTGGCCTTGTAAGATATTCTCGAAATATGTGCCTTGTCGAATTTATCGTTTAAAATGAAAGTAGCAGAGCACAATTTTGCGGAATATATAAGCTCTTTTTTTTATTAAATTTACTCAGTTTTAAAACTGCAAAAGTATTCGTATTAATGAAAATATTCTACTTTTTTTTATTATAAATCATAAGAATGATATACAAATGTCACTGATGTAAACTGCAAAAAGTCTTGTTTTTTCGTAGCAAATAAAATTGTTTCAAAAAATCACATCTTTTATTACAAACATTTGACGTTTTGCTTGGAAAAAAGTAAGATTGTCAAAAGTTGACGACAAAAGACACTTTGTTCGTTTCGAAACACAAATAAAACGTCGATACTACATAATAAAACTATATATCAAAAAACAAACAAAAAAAAAACAAAAAAAAAAAGAAAATAATTTCAAACAACACAAGTTATACAGTTCGCCAATAAATTCATGCTCTCGTAAAGATGACATTCAAACATTTGACGCAGTCCTCTTTAAAATAACTGGGAAGCACGAAAATCTTCAATGTTAAATACACATTTTACCAAGGGGTTGCTCACTCATGAAGTCTTCTGACCACTTGGTCTTGAAATACTGAAATGAAGTCTTGAAATATTGCGAAATACTGAAATGAAGTCTTGCAATATTTGAAATTAGAGACTTCGAGGATTTCAGTCTTGAAGTGAAATCTTAAATGAAATACTTGAAGTACTTGAAATACTTTGAAATACTTTGAAATGCTGATTTTTCTAGAAATAAAAGTTAAATATTTTGGTAAAAATTTAATTGATATTATAATTTATTGATTAAAAATCAATTATAATTTCAAATTCTAATATTCACAATATTATTCGGTTATATTAGTTTTTTGAAATATTATTCAACATAATTGTTTTAAAGTTATTTTATAACTTTTTATAACTT